>UCOH01012073.1:0-54401 GCA_900474275.1 Synergus japonicus
TATATATATATATACAACACTACCGATGCACGTTCGAAGCCCTCACGAGACTTATTCTGATTCCACTATCCATGCGTTCTTGCGTTATCAGTGCCCTAATCACCGCTCCACGTTAACCATTTACTCGATCCAATCTCGCTCTTTCATGATTTACTACGCACGCTGCTAGCGGGAAATTTACATAACGCACAAGTGCTATGTAAATTTTCAACAAGTCGACAACTCTTGTGATATTCAAAAGTGTATAGAGCAAGAACTGTAATAGAATAATTTATAAAATGTAGATATATTATTTTTATGAATTAATAATAATAGAATTAATAAATAATAAGTTTTAAAAATCAGGGAGAATGGTTGATTTAAAGATTTGATGAATTCAGAGTTCAAGTTGGAAAATTGGGGGTGAAACACACTTACCGACTGCTGGTAACTTACCGACTGATGATAAGTTACCTACTGTTGGTAAGTTACCCACTGTCGGTAAGGTACCGGCTGCGGCATGTGACTTCCATTCTCATTTTCCAAACTTGTGTTTCAAGCTCCCTTTTAGATATTTTTTAAAGGCCCGTTAAGGGCATGTACTACTTTACCATAAGAGCAATTTAGTTTACCCAATTCTACATTCTTGATAATAATTATTTTTAGCTAGTAAGAGTCAACAAACCTTTATGTACATGAGAGGAAGGTTTATTAAATTAAATTTCTCTTATAGTAACTTACCGACTGTAGATAACTTATCAACTGATGATAACTTACTGATTGATGGTAATTATACCTACTCTTAGGCAGTTAGAGTTACAGGTTACTGTATAATTTCTTTTAACTCTGAAGACGCGTTTATTTATTTATTATTATTTATTTTATTGTTTCAGATCCCTCAGTGCAAGGCTCACGACTTTTTCGAGAAGACTTTCTGCAAGACTGGCCTACTCCAGAAACGGGTCCTTACTTCGATACGACGGTTTCTGCGAACGTGACTGGCCTCGTGGGGAAAACAGTCCACCTCGTTTGCAAAGTGAAGAATCTCGCCAATCGAACCGTAAGTGGCATAGCATGGTCGATAATCGTCTCTCTGACTTTACCCTGAAGTCTAATATTTATATTTTTTGTTTATTTTCTTGATTTTTTTACTCAAATTCTCCAATTTTTTATGGAAATGAAAGACTTTGATTGGCCGGTTGCGGCCCGTTGTATAAATGATTTATTACTTATTTTTTATTTCTATTGTTTATTAATTTATTTCTTTTAGTTCGAAGATTTTATTAATCAAATTTTAATATCAAAATAAACTTATATCATTTATTGTTGATTGATGGCAAGTTACCGACTGTTGGTAAGTTACCGACTGTTGGTAGGTTACCGACTGATGGTAAGTTACCAGTGGATTGTAACTTATTTACAAGCAGTAAGTTACCGGTGACGACAGATTGTATAATTTCCTCCATATTTATTTTCCATTTCTCTCCCTTATTACTTTAATTCTTCTTATTATTTATTACATAAATTTTAATATTTTACACATTTGTGTTTCTCGGTCCTTCTCTCCGATTTTTTTATTTTTTATTCTTTTTTTGTATCTGCTTACATTATTTCGAATTACAAAAGAACCTTGAATTTACACATTTGATTCGAATCCTTTTGTAACAAACTCTTAACTGAATTATATAGAATCCTGAGTCAAGAACTAACGAGTATAGAGATGAAAGAGAGGATAAAGGTAATCGTGGTACCGAAATAACTATCTTGCTTTTACGGAATTATTCGGAAAGGTCCTCTCTCGTTCTCCATTATGAAGGCTGTCGTCATGAACATCGCTGCTAACATCGACTTCGAAACGTTTCATTAGGTTTACTTCCGTAATTAAGGAGTTAATATGAGCGAACCCCATTCCACTCATTCTGTGCTATCTGAGTTCGGAATTCCTCAAATTAACTGAATGGAGCATTCTTTCACTGAAATAAAAAAAAACTTTTTCCAGTTTCGGAAAATTCTTTAAAACCTATTTAATTTGCTTAAAATCGAGATTGAATAAGTTTAGGCTTTAATTGATATAATATATGATTAAAATAATAAATAAATAAATTATAATAACAATAATTAAATTGCAATATTTAACCAGGCTTCTAAGTATTATATAGATTTATAAATTATATACATGCCGCAACCGGTAACTTACCGACTGCAGATAACTTACTATCAGTCGGTAACATACCAGCAGTCGGTAACTTGCCAACAGTCGATAATATATAATGCAAATTTATTTCAAAAATGTTCATATAACAATTGATGGCAAGTTACCGACTATTGGTGAGTTACTGACTGTTGGTAAGTTACCGACTGATGGTAAGTTACCAATGGATTGTAAGTTATTTACAAGCAGTAAGTTACCGGTGACGACAAGTTGTATAATTTCCTCTATATTTATTTTCCATTTCTCTTTCGGAAAATTCTTTAAAATGTATTAAATTTGCTTAAAATCGAGATTGAATAAGTTTAGGCTTTAATTGATATAATATACGATTAAAATAATAAATAAATAAATTATATACATGCCGCAACCGGTAACTTACCGACCGTAGATAACTTACCATCAGTCGGTAACATACCAGCAGTCGGTAACTTGCCAACAGTCGATAATATATAATGCAAATTTATTTCAAAAGTGATTTTTTTATAAAATTGCGTTCATATAAGTTTTTCACATTTTTTGAAGAGTTTCGAATTAATAAAAAAATGTAATAAAAAAATTGTTTAAAATTGTAATTTACTTGAAAATGAATTTACGTGGAATTTGTTGCAAGTTGTGTGGAACGTGTTTAGTATTTCTGTGAAGTCGTATATAAAATTTCCAGGAAAATATCAGATTGCATAAAGTTTTCTGGTGTCTGTGCAAAAATGTCTGGAATTTGTGTATTCATAAGAGATTCCGATATTGAGGGGGTGGTAGGTGCATAACGTGTCTTGAGTTTAAAAAATCATGCGGAGTAATCGAGTTAAGATGGATCCAGTGCTGTCGTAAACTTTATGGATAAAACAGAAGATGTAAACGACGTCAAGTTTTATAGTTCGATCATATAAGCGATGGGGCGTTAGCAGTGATAGCTACTGGTGGGTTTGTGAAGGTAGAGCAGAATTTTACAGATAACTTGGGATAAACCTGGTTATTGTCTGCTTTTCTACACGAATGAGATCAGCCCTTTTATATATCAACCTCAATTTCATTTCCTCTATATTTATCCGATTAAACCTGAATGAAATACCCTCCTGCTTTTTCTTCCCACGATTCTTTCAAACGTAATAATGTCGTCAGATAAGAAAAAAATTTATAAACATTTATTTCATCACTTCTTTTTCTAGATTTATTATTTACAAGTTTGAATTTCTTCCAGTTTGCACTGAAAAATAATTATAAGTCACAAATACTCATTATTTAACATATTTACTTAGTTTTCCACTTTTGATAAGTTGAAATATAAAAGGGACCGGCGAGGTGAATTTTTTTCCTAAATCGGCATGGAGTTCTGCTATAAAGTTTAAAAAGAACTTTTTTAAAACCGAATCTCAAGCGTCTTGAAATTTTCAACGATTGGACAATTTTTCTACTTGACAGTGTTGACTAACGAGGAAAGTTAGCACAAACATCGTAAGTTGGTGCAGTGCTGTATTTAAAAATTTGTAACGTGCCTCGAGAGACGCAGCGACCGAAAAAAAAACTCTTGGATGATGAGCACATTTAAAAAGTTGCTAATTCTCCAGAGTCAAGCTTAGCATCGCGTCGTTATAATTATGAAGCGACGACAAACTCGATAGACATTTCAATGTTCTTGGTTGCTCTAATTTAATGCATTATGGTGTTTGTAGCTGTTTGCGCAGGTAGAATTGTTTGCTATTTGCAATTAGCATTGTTAGAACTTCCAATTTACCTTCTGAGACCAAGAATACGAGCATATTGCACTCGAGTAATCCCTTTAGGAGAGGTTCTCCTGTTTTTGCGGATTTTTGCCTATGAATTACTAATTTTTGTCTTATTACAAGAATTCAGGTAATCACTATACAGAAATTAGTTTTATAACGCAGAAAGAAGAATTCGTTGTATAAAAAAGGAAATTAAGTAATAAAGGCAATAAAATAGACAAAAGTAGGTAAATTATCTATAGTGGATAACTTACCGACAGTCGGTAAGTTGCCAGTAGTAGATAACTTAGCAGCAGTCGGTAACTTATCATCAGTCGGTAGGTTACCGACTAAATCCTACTTTACAATTTTTCTATTTTAAGTATTACAAGAATTCAGTTACTCTCTATACAGAAATTAGTTTTAAAACGCAGAAAGAAGAATTCGTTGTATTGAAACGTAAATTAAATAATAAAGGCAATAAATTAGTCAAGAGTCGGTAAATTATTGATAGTGAGTAGCTTACCGATAGTCGGTAAGTAGCCAATGGTCGACGACTTAGCAGCAGCCGGTAACTTACCAGCAGTCGGTAACTTACCAGCAGTCGGTAGGTTACCGACTAAATGCTACTCTACACTTTTTCAAGATTATAACAGAGATACAATAAAATAAATTTAAGGAGAAACAGAGCAGTTATTTTTTCTATACAGATCATTAATAAAATCGCGACATTATATATAGAAACTTATTTTGATCAAAGTGAAATTTTTATCTCGTGTAATATCTGTATGAGAGAATATATTAAAGAAATTCACCAGGCTTGTAAAATTGTAGCTCTTTGACATGAAAATGTGGGCTTTCATATTTTCTAGTTCACAATTCATTTTGAATTTCATTTCCACAAAATTTCTTCTGCTTCGCATGCTACCTGTGTAGTATAAATTTTGTTTGAAATAAAGATAACTTTTGAGAAGCTCATTTATGTTCCTGATGAGAATTTTAGATTGCATATTTTTTCGTTTGCAGTGTGTTGTATGTCAGTTAATTTATACAAATATCATTTAAATGTAAATAAAAGTCAATTCCCTTCTAGATTTGAGAAGAAGGCGAGTTCATTTAATATTTTATGAAACAAATGCAAAAATATGTGAAGAATAGCGCGAGTTTTTCTGAACAGTAACAGGATACGCATTTCCATTTTAATTGTTAATTTTTTCTCGAATGAGAATAGTTCGCGCATTACGAAATGCAAATTTTACTTGAATAATTTCTTATAATGGTGCAGAGTTTGGAAAATTACGGTGTATCATTTGACCTGATAGCAATTTACTATTATTTTTATTTATTTATTATTTTTAATTTATTATTTTATTTATTTACTATTTTTATTTTTTCCAATGACTTTTTGTATTAATTTTCAATCTTACCATTTTTTATTATGTTATTTATCTTTTTTCAGTAAAATGTCATTTATTAGACAAGTGCACAATTTCTCAGAGTTTTCTTTATTTTTCCAGGTATCGTGGGTGAGGCATCGCGATATCCACTTGTTGACAGTAGGACGCTATACTTACACGAGCGACCAACGATTTGAGGCTTTACACGCCCCACACTCGGAAGAATGGACTCTCAGGATACGGTATCCACAGATCAAGGACACCGGAATCTATGAATGTCAAATTTCCACCACTCCACCTACAGGTCATCCCGTCTACCTCAACATAGTCGGTGAGTATCCAGATTGGAATTTCAAATCGTTTATCTCTTCAATTCAGCATTTAGTAACATAAAATACTGAAAATTAAACATTTAACATTTAACATAGTAAATATAAATATTTCAGTAAACCAGTTTAAAAATTGTTAAAGATTTCGTTATATAAAAACATTAATTAATCAATAAAACACCCATTACCGACTGCTGGTAAGTTATCGACTGTCGATAAGTTACCGGCTGCTGATAGGACACCGATTGTCGATAACTTACCTACTGCTGGAAGGTTACCGATTACCGATAAGTTACCTACAGTCGGTAACTTACCGGCAATGACGTATTACTTCTCGATTATTGTATGGAGTAACCAATTCACAAATAAATAGTTTTAAAAAATATTAAATTGAAAACAATCTGCAATTCCGCAACACTATCGAGTGACCAATAACCGAATGATATAAAAAGTTTATTTTTTTGCCAATAAAACAGTAGCCCTGGCTACTAATGATAGTCATATCTCCTTATTTTCCTGTTCTCATCTAAACCATCTTTGCCTGGTGCTATACCTTGCAGCTTTGTAAATTATCTAGCGTGCAGCTCACGGCCCGGCTTTATTAGTTCATGCAAGACTGGAACACGATTTTCGAAAGACGTTGCCTGTTCAAAGAAAAGGTTGTAGGTGTAGAAGATTGCTTTTCCGGTCTACAATAGCATCAAAGAACCCGAATACAGTAAGTTTTTTGCTCGGGTTGTTGTTATTCTCGTTTAACGAGTTCGTTACGCGGAAACTAGTTGGCAAATGTATGCATATAAACCGCACTTGGTCTGTTCTCTTCATCGATTTACACTTAATAAATAAAATAAGTAAAAAAAATAAAATAAAAATATAAAATAAATAATAATCAAATGAGTAAAAATAAAATAAATAAAAATAAAAGAAATAATAATAAAATAAATAAAAATAACATAAATAATAACAAAATAAATGAAAATAAAAGAAATATTAATAAAATAAATGAAAATAAAATAAATTAAAAAAAATAAAAATAACATTGAATAAATAAAATCGAGTTGAATTTTTTTTCTGTTAAATCGATATACTCGACGCATGGCGCGTGGCAGAAAAGTTCTTTCCACGATTATTTCTCTTGAAGATTTCATGTACTTTGCTGATACCTTCGAGGTTCTGTGTTTCTGTGAATAGCAGATTTGTCTCCGGTCGTTCCTTCGGGAAGAGACAAAAGAACGACTCTCAGTTCCGTCAAGTAAGGCAGCTATTCTTCCGCTCTTTTACACAGGACTTCTGAACTCCTCGTCTGAGAGTTCCGATGAGATGAAGAGAACAAAAAGAAATGGGAAACAAAGCTTGGAATGAAATATTATAATTTAAAACTGAAAATTAAGGTACTACGGAATATAAACCTAATAATACAAAAGTTGAGTCATTTTTCTATGATTAGAATTCTTATTATGAAAATTCATTTACAATCCATACAGAAATTATTTTTTAAATTCTATAAGAAGAGTATTTTAGATAAAAACATGAAGTAAATAATATAGTCCTCATTACCAACTGCTGGTATGTTATAGATTGTCGATAAGTTACCGACTGAATCATAAAGCATTTCTACATTGCTGTAATAAGGATACAGTAAAATGAATGGGAAAGAGGAAGAGAGAGTGGGATTTAGCCGGTAACATACCGACAGTAGGTAACTTACCGACAGTCGGTAACTTACCAACAGTCGGTAACTTGCCAACAGTCGATAAACTAACGAATGTTAATTGGATGTAATATTACGTGACTTGAATGTTTTTGTTTTCTTCATAATGCTTATGGTATGAACACTAAATTATGATCTATATAGCAACTAGTTTAAGAGTTCGTAACACAATTTAATTAACTGCTTTCTAAAAAAAAGAGAGAAAAAGACAAGGCAAAAGAGACGAGAGACATCGAGTTTCTATTGGAAGAAAATAAACGAGCCAGAGGATTACAGAAAAGCAAGAAGGAGTAGAAATGAAATAAGTTTCGTTTCGTGAAAGTTCATTAGCTTCGGGATAATTGGTCTAGTTCGTGAGAGTTAACTTGCGTGCAGCACAAGTCTCTCGTCTTAAAGTCATTTTTTCTCATAAATTAATAAGCTGTCATTTTCTTGTCCAATAAAATTTTCAGAAACTTCTTTGCAGAATCTCCGGCTCAACTTTTGTTAAATCTCTTGCACTGAATATCTTTTCAACTTTTCGAAACTTTCAGAGCCTTTGTCCTGTTATTAAAAATTTAATTATCTTCTTTTCTCCTCAAAATTTCAAATAGGAATTTATTTGATTAGAAAACACAAGACTAATTTGCTTAGAATATTAAATTTAGGAGTGGTTTCTCGTTCCTGAAAATTTCTATAAATTTCGAGCAAACGAGAGAGCAGATAATTTCTAGATAGTGAGCCAGCTTCAGGAAAGTCTTGGTGGCATCGTTGTTGCATTATTTATACAGGGAACAATCGCAATTTGCGCAGCTTCGCTACTGTATGTATCTAAGGCGATTTCTCGTTTCTCGGAAATGTGATCTTAACCCATGTATTTTCCAAATGTTTTTGGGAGACTTGAATGAAGAGTCTTGAGATAATGGACAAAGTTTTTTTTTTTTATTTGCTCACTATTTCGGGCTAAGACGTTGAACCCAATTTCCAATCAAATTTCGCTTCCTTTATTTTTCTGAAAATATATTATGTAATAATTATTGTAGAGAGAAAAAATATAAATATTTTTTTGTTAATATAATTTCAATATTTCTAATTCTTTTTTATTTAAAGTAGCAAACAACTTCAAGTCATTAAAAGATTTTAAGAGATTTTAAATATTAAAAAATTCCCAGAGGTTTTTATGAATTTTTTTAGAGGTTTTTGCGAATTTTAATTTGGATTTCAAGAGATTTCTAATTTTAATTGTTTTTGTGGATTTTTTAAGGGATTTCAAAAAGTTTTTGGGAGGTTTTCTTGAAATTTTAAGTGATTTGGAAATTTTTCTGATTGTTTTAAAATAGTTTAAGGGACTTAAAATTTTTTGGAATTTTCAGGAATATTTATTAAAAAGTATCTAAGAACTTTAAGATATTCCAACGAATTTTAAGCGATTTCGAAGGTTTTCGTAAAATTTTAAGGGATTTTTCTAATTATTAAAAAATTTTGTAGAATTTTTAAGGATTTCAAGAAATTTTATGATTTCTAAAGATTTAAAAATTTTTTTAAAGATTTTTAAATGCTAAAAGATTCCAACAGGTTTTTATTAATTTTTAGAGATTTTTGCGAATTTTAACTTGGATTTCAAGAGATTTATAATTTTAATGATTTTTGTGAATTTTTTAAGGGATTTCCAGTGGTTTTTGGGAGTTTTAAGAAATCTTAACGAATTTTAAGCAGTTTCAAAGGTTTTCATGAAATTTTAAGTGATTTGAAAAGGTTTCTGAGTGATCTAAATGATTTTAAGGGATTTTAAATAGTGCTGTGAAGTTTAGAGGAATTTTAAGACATTTCAAAAATTTTCAAAGAATTTTAAGGACTTTTAAGGAATTTTAAGTGTTACAATAAAATTTCCTGGTATTTAAAAAGATTTCAAGAGCTTTTTATGAGTTTTAAAATATTTTATGAGGTTTAAAGGATTTTAAAATTTGACAGATAATTCAAAAAAGATTTTGAAAGTTGTAGTAAAATTTTAAGTGATTTTATAAGATTTTTTTAATTATTAAAAGATTTTGTAGAATTTTTAAGGATTTCATGAAATTGGGTATTATTTCTACAGATTATAAAAGATTTTAAATATTAAAAAATTCCCAGAGGTTTTTATGAATTTTTTTAGAGATTTTTGCGAATTTTAACTTGGATTTCAAGAGATTTCTAATTTTAATTGTTTTTGTGGATTTTTTAAGGGATTTCAAAAAGTTTTTGGGAGGTTTTCTTGAAATTTTAAGTGATTTGGAAATTTTTCTGATTGTTTTAAAATAGTTTAAGGGACTTAAAATTTTTTGGAATTTTCAGGAATATTTATTAAAAAGTATCTAAGAACTTTAAGATATTCCAACGAATTTTAAGCGATTTCGAAGGTTTTCGTAAAATTTTAAGGGATTTTATGAAATTTTTCTAATTATTAAAAGATTTTGTAGAATTTTTAAGGATTTCATGAAATTTTATTATTTCTAAAGATTTTAAGAGATTTAAAAATTTTTTTAAAGATTTTTAAATGCTAAAAGATTCCAACAGGTTTTTATGAATTTTTAGAGATTTTTGCGAATTTTAACTTGGATTTTAAGAGATTTCTAATTTTAATGGTTTTTGTGAATTTTGTAAGGGATTTCCAGAGGTTTTTGGGAGTTTTAAGAAATCTTAACGAATTTTAAGCAGTTTCAAAAGTTTTCATAAAATTTGAAGTGATTTGAAAACGTTTCTGACTGTTTTAAGAGAATTTAAGGGATTTAAAATTTTATGAAGTTTCAAGGAATTTTAAAAGATTTCAAAAGCGTTTCAGAGAATTTTAAGGGATTTTTTTAATTAAGGAATTTTAAATGTAATATAATTTTCATGAACTTTAGAAGTGATTCTAATCATTTTCAAAATATTTCCAGGGATTTCTAAAGAATTTTGTGTAATTGTATGAGATTTGTAGTAATTTTAAGGGCTTTTCAGATTTCTAAAAGATTTTATAGAATTTTCAGGATTTCATGGAATGTAACGCGATTTCTAATAATTTTAACGGATTCTGAGAATTTCTTAAATTTTAAAAGAATTTGTTATATAAAAACACAAATTAAATAATAAAAGACCCATTACCGACTGCTGGTAAATTATCAATTAACGACAAGTTAAATGGTGCATTAAGATGTAGTTCTCTATTGCTGTAATAAAGATCCAGTAAAATGAATGAGAAGAGGGGAAGAGAGAGTGGGATTTAGCTAGTAACTTACCAACAGTAGGGAATTTACCGACAGTCGGTAACCTACCTGCAGTCGGTAAGCTACCGAATGTTAATTCCGTTTAATAATACTTTCATTTTGTCGTATAATATAAAAAATTTCAAGTAGTTTCTCAGAATTTTAAGAAGTTTTCACGAATTTTAAAAGATTTTTAGAGAGTTCTATGAGTTTTAGGGATTTGCAGAGCTTTATATGATTTTTAACTTGGATTTCAAGAAATTTATGATTGTAATAGTTTTTTTGAATTTTTAAGGGATTTCAAGGAGATTTGTTGGGAATTATCGTAATCTATATATTTATTGTCAGAGAATAGTACCTACTAAACATATATTCCATTATCTAGTGTTCATCGCCTCAGAGAGACCAAAATTCCAGCTGTGATAATAATCTACCTTTACCACTATTGCCGATATAGAAGTTGATTGAGCTTCAATGCAGCCTCGGATAACGTGTTAGGATCTCTCAGCGGTAGGAGATTTCCACCCACACATTATACATTTACACATCTACACACATATATCGAACCTCGCATGTAAATGGCTGTCGCGATAAATCGTTACGATACGATAAACGATTACTATCCACCCGATGGGAAACCAGCTATTACTTTTCGGTTCCGGCACGCCTAATAAATCATCGTCGACACATCTCGCTATTTTCAAAAGCGTTAGAATCGTGTTTTGTCGTTAATCGCTAAATTTTTGATACATTTTCTCTGGGGGTCGATTGTGTCTTCATATTCACATTCACAGAAAAAATTGTTGTTAAAAATCCCGTCGATTTCTGGTTAAAAATTCGCTGCAGAACAATAAATTAACCGACAGGTAAGTTACCGACAGTCGGTAACTTACCAGCAGTCGGTAAGCTACCGAATGTTAATTGAGTTTAATAAGACTTTCTTTTTTGAAGGTGACAATTCAAAATGACCTTCAGAATCTTCCACAAGTATATCGTTAACGATAACAGCGACATCTGTGGATAAAATAGCTAAATATTTTTGGAAATAAAATAATATTTCCGTTTCATGAGACGTTCCTGGATCTCCTAACTTGCATTGGTCCAAATTGCGGAACTAAATATGACGTTACTCCAGGGACTCTAATGATCTCGTCTTATCTGTATAATTATTTGCGACACATATCACACTCAGGTGGTGTGTACGCACTGGAGGATCAATATTGTTCTGACGTTTAGCACCGACCAACATAACATAACGAGACCCAAGTGTATCTCCTACCCTAGCAGCTTAATATAGATAGCGCCTCACAGTAAATGTCTTGCAAGCAAACTTGGGTAAATGCCCAACAAGGGCAGTTAACAAGAAACTATGATCAATTTGAATGCAAGACGTTGGTTCGAGTTAAATACGCCTCGTATATTCATATTGCATAGAGTATGAATGACATTTCGAGAAGCAAGATTCACAGACAATGCTACTAAAACTTTATTGCAGGAAAAATTCACCCAGGTTAAATATTAGCTACTAATTAGTTAATAATAATAATAATAATAATAATAATAATAATAATATAGGAGAAAAAGCTTCGCCCCCACTTTTTACTTAATCATAGGGTTTGGAGATTTATTGCAGTTCAAATAATTCCAACAGTTGGCGAAGGATTTGGAAAGAAAATTTCCTATCCGAATGAATCCGAGCCAATCCGAAGTTTAAATGATTATTCCTATCCGAAGTTTAAATGATGATTCCTATCCGAATGAATCCGAGCCAATTCGAAGTTTAAATGATTATTCCTATCCGAAGTTTAAATGATTGTTCCTATCCGAATGAATCTGAGTCAATCCGAAGTTTAAATGATGATTCCTATCCGAATGAATCCGAGCCAATTCGAAGTTTAAATGATTATTCCTATCCGAAGTTTAAATGATTGTTCCTATCTGAATGAATCCGAGCCAATTCGAAGCTTAAATGATTATTCCTATCCGAAGTTTAAATGATTGTTCCTATCCGAATGAATCCGAGCCAATCCGAAGTTTGAAGAAAGATTCCTATCCGAATGAATCCGAGCCAATCCGAAGTTTGAAGGAAGATTCCTATCCGAATGAATTCGAACCAATCCAAAGTATGAAGGAAAATTCTTATCCGAATGAATCCGAACCAATCCGAAGTTTGAAGGAAAATTCCTATCCGAATGAATCCGAGCCAATCCGAAGTTTAAATGATTATTCCTATCCGAATGAATCTGAACCAATCCGAAGTTTAAATGATTATTCCTATCCGAAGTTTAAATGATTATTCCTATCCGAATGAATCCGAACCAATCCGAAGTTTGAAGGATTCCTATCCGAATGAATCCGAGCCAATCCGAAGTTTGAAGGAAAATTCCTATCCGAATGAATCCGAGCCAATCCGAAGTTTAAATGATTATTCCTATCCGAATGAATCTGAAATCTTACTGAAAAATTTCAATCCGCAAGTTCGGTTTAAAAATTAAAATCAATATTTGATTTTAATGAATTACAAAAAGTTTTGTTGGCACGCTGCTGGCTCTTCAAACAATACTTATAATTGTGATAACTTTAACTTATTTTCTAAAACTTTCAGTCAACAAGAATAAACTAAAAATAACTAAAAATATAAACCTCTAGGCTACAATTATTAGAAGAGATAAGTTTATTCCAGTAAGCGTCAGATAAATTGAGTTTATCATTGACTGCAGATTCATTCGGATTGAAACATCGCATAGGATTGTAAAGTATCTTCGGATGAGCTTCAAAACCATTCGGTTTGAAACTTCGGATTGATTCGGATTGAAAAATTTTTTCGGAATGGCTCGAATTCATTCAAATTAAAAAAAGTCCTCGGCATGGTTCGGATTCATTCGGATTGAAAACTTTATTCCGGATGGTTTGGATTCATTCGGATTGACAAATTCGTATTCATTCGATTGAAGTTTCGGATTCATTCGGATTAAAAAATTTCATTGGAATAGCACGGATTCATTCCGATTAAAACATCGGACTCAATCGGATTGAAAAACTTCTTCGGAATGACTCGGATTCATTCAGATTGAAGCTTCGAATTTTTTTCAAATTGAAAAGTTTCTTTGGAATGGTTTGGATTCATTGGGATTGAAAAGTCGGATTGAAAAGTTTTTTCGGAATGGTTCGGATTCCTTCGGATTAAAAAATTTCTTCGAAATAGCTCGGATTCATTCCGATTGAAACTTCGGATTCATTCGGATTGAAAAATTTCTTTGGAATGACTCGTATTCATTCGGTTTGAAAATTTTGATTGAAAAGTTTCTTCGGAATGGTTCGGATTCATTCAGATTGAAAAATCTCTTCGGAATGGCTCGGATTCATTCGGATTGAAAAATTATTTCGAAGTGGTTCGGATTCATTCGAACTGAAATCTCGGATTCATTCGGATTAAAAAATTTCTTCGGAATAGCTCGGATTCATTCGAATTGAAGCTTTGGATTCATTCGGATTGAAAATTCGGATTGAAAAATTTCTTCGGAATGACCCGGATTGGTTCAGATTGAAGCTTCGATTTTTTTTCGAATTGAAACATTTTTTCGGAATGGTTCGGATTCATCCGGATTGAAAAGTTTTTTCAAAATGATTCGGATTCATTCAATTGAAGTTTCGGATTCCTTCGGATTAAAAATTTCTTCGAAATAGCTGGGATTCATTCCTATTGAAACATCGGATTCATTCGGATTGAAAAGTTTCTTCGCACTGGTTCGGATTGAAAATACTGATGGAAAAATTTCTTCGGAAGGGTTCGGATTCATTCCGATTGAAAATTTTGATTGAAAAGTTTCTTCGGAAGGGTTCGGATCCATTCGGATTGAAACTTCGGATTCATTCGGATTGAAAATTCGGATTGAAAAATTTCTTGGGAATGGCTCGGATTGGTTCAGATTGAAGCTTCGATTTTTTTTCGAATTGAAACATTTTTTCGGAATGGTTCGGATTCATCCGGATTGAAAAGTTTTTTCAAAATGATTCGGATTCATTCGATTGAAGTTTCGGATTCCTTCGGATTAAAAATTTCTTCGAAATAGCTGGGATTCATTCCGATTGAAACATCGGATTCATTCGGATTGAAAAATTACTTCGAAGTGGTTCGGATTCATTCGAATTGAAATTTCGGATTCATTTGGATTATAAAATTTCTTCGAAATAGCTCGGATTCATTCCGATTGAAACATCGGATTCATTCGGATTGAAAAGTTTCTTCGCAATGGTTCGGATTGAAAATTCTGATGTAAAAATTTCTTCGGAAGGGTTCGGATTCATTCCGATTGAAAATTTTGATTGAAAAGTTTCTTCGGAAGGTTTCGGATCCATTCGGATTGAAACTTCGGATTCATTCGGATTGGAATCCTATCCGAAGCTTTCGCCAGGGATATTAAATCCCTATACAAAATCGAGTGAAGCATAAAACATAGAGTGGAAACTCACTTACAAATTTCTCGTTTAAGGAGATCACAGCGCCATCTATTGGATTTATTTTAAATACCACACCAATTCGTACTGTAGCGAACTTTCAAGCATAAATCGACGAGAGTAATAATATAATATTATAATAATCTATTACACATTTCCTTTTATAGATTAAGAATTTGATTTGGAATTAGAGCCCAGCGGCGATCTTTCTCTCTTCATACTTTTCCGGATCATTTGTTCCCTTGGCAAGGAAACCGAGTCAAATCGAGACAATACGTTACAAATACTAGCGGAAGGAAGATCGTTTGCAACGAGGACGTTTTCCACGAAGGGTAACACACGACCTGTCGTTCTACAGCTCTAAATTAGGACGGCCGAATTACCAGCCCAGGTCGAGGAGGAAAGAGTCTTTTACTCTTTTTCCTTTGTTTTATTATCGGAGAACGGTTTGCCGTAGTTGACTCTAAGGCGCTGTGAATCGTGTTGAGAATAGCGAATCACACCAAAACCGTAACCAATCTATATCGGGTGCCCGTATCATATTTCTTTCCACTCACCAACCCACGAGACGACCCGCGTTCTGCGGTTTCGGCAGAACGATATCGACTACCTAACGGAAGCAAAACGTAAAGCCGATAACGCGTGAAAAATATTACTCTCGACTTGTAGAATGGAATTTCGCTTTTGACGCTTTCGGATCATTTGCTTTTGAGGTTGTCGAGTTTCTTTAAATCAGAGCCCACATTTGTAAGTCGAACAATGTTAGCGTCGTGACTTTTATGCGCTGGAAGGAGTAACGTATATAACGTATAATGTGTATTCAGAGACAAACATATTCAGAATCAGAACACATTTGGAGAATATATTTTATTATATATATATATATATATATATTGGAGAATATATTATTTATTTATTTTTCTATCTTGTAGTTTATTTATGCGAGAACGACTCGTGATTTGCTACAGTCGGTACTGCAGATTCTCGGTAATCTTTTACCATATTTCGGTAAGAAGATTAATTACCCACAGCCGGTAATGCAGATTGTCGATAAATCAGGTTCCTATCATGGTTTTAGTATCGGTAGATATGAATGAAACCTACCTTATCAACTGATACTCGATCATTGTAGAAATCTATATTACCGGCAATAGTAATTACGAACAGCAGGGAATAAGTCTATGGACTGATGATTAGTAAGGTAGAGCTCATTCATAACGACAAAGATTCTAACCATGATAAAAACCTACCTTATCGACAATCTACAGTACCGGCTGTAGATAAGTAATCTAGCTTCGTACAGATGGAGATAGATGGCCTAGTTTTAATAAAAAAATATTTATCATTGAGAAAGGTCGGTAATGCATATCGTCAGTAAGCTATTACCATATTTCGGCAAATTAATTATCATAGCCGGTAATTACCCATAGCCGGTAATGTAGCTTGTCGATAAGGAAGGTTTCTTCCATGATTGGAAAATGGGTCGTTATGAATAAGATCTACCTTATCTAGTGAGAATCGGCAATGGTAGAAACTTGCCTCCAAATTTACGATCCAATAATAAATATTTTTGTTAAAACGAGGCCACTTACCTTCGTTTCGTATAAATGGAGGTAAATGGCCTACTTTTAACAACCAAAAATATTTATTATTGCCAACTATCGGTATAGCAGATTGTGGAAAAGCGGTAAAAATAAAAGCAGATTTAGAGAAGCAGTTTAATTACCAGCAGCCGGTAATGCAGATTGTCGATAAGGGAGGTTTCTGCCATGGCTGAAAAATCGGTAGGTATAAATGAGATCTACTTTATCAACTCAGACTCGGCTATTGTAGAAACCTGCCTTACCATTAGTACGAATTAATAACTAATAAAAATAATAATAAAAAACTAAAATTTTTTTAACTAATTAGTAAGATAAATCTCACTCATGCTGATAGAGACTCTTACTAAGCCGGAAATCTATATTATCGACAATCTGCATTACCAGCTGTCGGTAAGTAACATATAAATTTTTTACAGTATATATGAAAACTGGAATCTAAAATGTTAACATTAAACTATAATGGAAAATATGAATGATAATAATATGATTGGTTTTTAAATGACTTGAAGTTGAAAGGAGAAAAAAGAACTAATGATGCAAAAAAAAATGTCAGGAAAACTTTGAAATACATTAAAATTTGTTAGAATTTCTCTAAACTGCCAAAAACCTATTGAAAACCCTTTAAAATCCACAAAAACGAATAAAATCATAAATGTTTTGAAATCCAAGTTAAAACTTGTAAAAAGCTCTTCAGAACTTAATGCACATTAAATCTTTACGTATTTTAAAGAATTTTTAAGATTTTTTAAAAGATTTTTAAAATCTTAAGAAATTTTGATTTTTTAAGGAATTTGAATGTTTCTCATAGAGTTTTAAAGAATTTTACGAGATTTTTTATTGTTTTTTTTTTAATTTTGTGGAATTTTATGGAATTTTAAAAAATTTTGAAAAATTTTACAAGATTTTTATATATTTTAAGGGCTTTTAAAGTTTTTCGTTACATTATAAAGGATATTAAGAGGCTTTTATGAATTTAAAGGAATTACAAGAGACATGTATAATATTTAAAAGATTTAGTGGAATTTAAAAAAAAATTTTCAAACTTGTAAGAATTTTAAAACATTTTGATTTTTAAAAGTAATTTTAAAGGATTTAAAAGATTTTCATGTAATTTTAAAGGATTTTAAGAGGATCTGTTAAAATATCCTTAAATTCCTCGAAATTACTAAAAATTCCTAAAAACCCCTTAAAATTCATACAATAAATTTAAAATCCCTCAAAATTTCACGAAAATTTAGAAAAATGTAAAAAATTTTAGAAATTGCTTAAATTTGTTGAAATCTTTTAAAATTCTTAGAAACCTCTTAAAACCCCTCAAAATTTAAAACATTTAGAATTCCTTTAAATATCTTACAATATAAAAAAAAATGTAATTTCATGATTTTTAAAAGTAATTTTAAAGGATTGAAAAGCTTTTCATGGAATTTTAAAGGATTTTAAGAGGATCTGTTAAAATATCCTTAAATTCCTCGAAATTACTAAAAATTCCTAAAAACCCCTTAAAATTCATACAATAAATTTGAAATCCCTCAAAATTTCACGAAAATTTAGAAATCGCTTAAATTTGTTGAAGTCTTTTAAAATTCTTAGAAACCTCTTAAAATCCCTCAAAATTTAAAACATTTAGAATTCCTTTAAATATCTTACAATATAAAAAAAAATTTAATTTCATGATTTTTAAAAGTAATTTTAAAGGATTGAAAATCTTTTCATGGGATTTTAAAGGATTTTAAGAGGATCTGTTAAAATATCCTTAAATTCCTCGAAATTACTAAAAATTCCTAAAAACCCCTTAAAATTCATACAATAAATTTGAAATCCCTCAAAATTTCACGAAAATTTAGAAAAATGTAAAAAATTTTAGAAATTGCTTAAATTTGTTGAAATCTTTTAAAATTCTTAGAAACCTCTTAAAATTCCTCAAAATTGTAAAACATGTGGAATTCCTTAAAATATCTTAAAATATAAAAAAAATTTAATTTCATGATTTTTCAAAGTAATTTTAAGAGATTTGTATAATTTGATTAGAAAGCTTTTCATGGAATTTTAAGTAATTTCAAAGTTCCTCGTGGAATTTTAAAGGATTTCACAAATTTTTTATAATTTTCTGAATTTGAGTCAACAAGCTTTCATTGATTTTTTAATGACTTGAAGTTGTAAGAAATTAAATAAATAATCGTGTTGGTCTGCTAGTAATATTAAATAATGACGTAAAATATAAAACCTACAATGTGAAATTATACGTATACGAATTCCGTTTCAATTAGATGAGCGTTTCTATTAGAAGAGTGTTTCTGCTAATAGATGTGTTTACATGGATAGTAGAGATGTTCGTTCGACTGGTGCTGAGGGATCCAAGGTTCATTGGCGGTTGGGAGGGTCTCTTCTTATGACCATCCCTGTACTTCCAGATCCTCATAACTTTCTAGGTTTGCTGACCAAAGGAGGTCGAGGTAGTCCTTGGTGGTCGATAGCCTTTTGTCTGCGGCTCTCCTTTCTTCTTACTGAATGTCTTATACCATATCCGATAACATGGTACTTCTCCACCATATTGCATCCCTTCAATTTTCGACCATCCCTCAGTCCTCACACCCACTGTCATATTTATGGTATTCCAAACACTTTTATACTCTGAGAACAGGGCCAACAACTTGCTTGGTGCCACAAGAAAGACACAGCCACATTCCAATCACTCCCACGATTCTGATTAATCGATGAGGGTTTATCGCTTGTAGCCAGCTTGTCCCATCCACTGGAAGTGGTTCCACTTACTTTGTTACAATGGTGTCTAGACAATCTTGAAAGGAGGAGATTAAGGCAAGGCAAATGGCTACCAGGAGTTTCTCCTTCAAAAAAACTTTATAAATGTTTGAAAGACAGCGTTGAGTGCAACGAGGACTGTAGATGAGTTTGCTAACTAAAATTTTTCTGTCGTGAGTAGCTGTGTTGGTTCAACGAGCAAAATCGACGATTTTCGGATACTGGAGTGGAAGAAAAGTTTTGTGACAAGTTATGCTTTAGTACTTTCAAGTTGTTTCGGAAAAGAGCGGACCAGGAGGAAGAGGAAGAGTGACCCAGAAAAGGAAGTTTGTTTTGACATCTCGACGACTCTCGTGACGAACTGTTTTCTAAAAGTTGTACAAATCGATTAGTAAATAAAACTTAACCAGGGAATCTTTAATAAGTCGGTTGAAAGTAAAAGGATATTAAAGGATAGACACTTCGGGATAGAAAAGGATAGATTAGTAGAGTATTAGAGATTAGTATTAGAGTATAGAGATTAGTAAAAGAGATAGGTATGGATTTAAATGACTATACAAGGATGGAATTTGATAAAATGGTAAAGATTGAAATGGAAAGACTTGGTAGAATACTTCAAGAGATATAGAAAAAGATTGAAAAGTATAGAATTGCTAATACACTTCAAGAAGGATAGCAAAGGATTGAAATGAATATACAAGGATGGAAATTGATAGAATGATAAAGATTGAAATGGAAAGACTTGGTAGTATACTTCAAGAGAGATAGAGAAGAATTGAAAAGGATAGGCTTCCTAGTAGATTGTAAAAAGAATAGAAAAGGATTGAGATTATTCGATTAAGAATAGACAGGGATTGAAATGTAGGTAGAAAGGGATAAGATTTCTATCTTTTTACTTCCAACATAGAAAATGTTTTAGGAGAAATGGTTGAAAAAGTGGGTTGGGAAAGTAATTTGGAAAAGAGATTTGAAAGACGATTTTGAAAAATAGGTTCAGACAAGAAGTTAAAAAAAAAGAATTTCAAGTGAGATAGAAAAGGATTTTGAAAAATTATTTGGAAAGGGCTGAAAAAGAGGTAGACAGGGAAATTAGAAAAGCTTTAAACACCTTAGAAAAAGTATTTTAAAAAAACATTTAAAAAAAAGTTGTTGAGAAAAGGAAAATCTCGTATACATTGTTGTTGCAAACCTGATTGGCTTTTGAATGACTTGAAGTTGTATAAGAAAGAAAACGAAATAATCGCGATTTTGTTAGTTTGCTTTCGTCTTTCAAATTTTACGAAAGCCTTTGAATCCTTGTAAATTCTAAAAAATTTTTTATAAATACAAAATTTTTTAAAACCCCTGAAAAAAATACCCTGACTAAAAAAATCTGTTAAATCGCATCCAATTTAAAAATTCATATCCTTTAAAATCTCTTAAAAGTATATCCTTTGATAAAATCCTTAAAATTCCCAATAAAGTGTTTTAAAAGTCATTAAAATCTCTTAATTGTCCTAAAATTCTTGGAAATTTTATTACAACATTTAAAATTCGTAAAAATTATTTAAAATTTCATAAAATTTAATAAAATCCTGAAAAATGCCAAAATCTTTTTAAAATCATGAAAACCTCTTGAATTCTCTTAAAATTCCTGGAAATTCCACGAGAAAGTTTAAAATCCCTTAAAATTCTCAAAAATATTTTGAAATTTCGAAATTCGACGACAAGATTCAAAATGTCTTAAAATCCCTAAAACCTGTTTAAATCTCTTAAAATTCCCAGAAACTTCTTGGAATTCTTGTAAAAAATAAATTGTTGTAAGAAGTAAAAGAAATAATCGTGTTGTTTTGCTAGTGTTGTAAATAAGTGGTTGGAAGTAGATTTTTGAACATTTTGGAAAAGTGGATTGGAAATATAGTGTGGAAAAGTGTTTTTGGAAAATTGATGTAGAAAAGTCATGTGGAAAACTAATTTGCTAAAGTGCATGAAGAAAGTAGTTCAGAAATGTGGTTTGGAAAAGGGGTTTGGTAAACTTTTCGAAAAATCAGTTTTCGAAAAATTGGTTTTAGAAAAATAGGTACTACTTTCATTTACTTACTTAAACTTTATTTATTGTTTTGGTCGATTATTCTGGAGACAGTAATCCTAGAATCTATTCAAATTTGATTGTTGACATGGTTCTGCTGAAAAGATTTAAAACCCAGATCAAAATCTTCTAAAGTATGTCTTCCTTACCATAAATAAAGCGTAATCCCCAGTACTGCTGAGAAAGTTTGAATAGAGTCAAGACGTGAAAATCAGATAATGAAAGTCAACGCGAGCGTGATAACCAGAACCGGAACCTGCTGTTTTATCGTTCACCATAAACCCTGAAAGCGTGTCCCTTGGCTCGTGGAATTCTAGTGCTTAGAACGAGATCGGTAGAGCGTGACCGGGCATTTGCTTTCGGCAAATTCTCAATAGTGAGAGTCTTTTATTTTGGTTTAACCGTCCGGAAGAAGTTGGCTTACAGCCAGAATTGGGAATCATTCGTAGCCATATTGAACTAACGAAACTTTACTTCATCCAGAGACTCGGACGTTAATCCTTTTCCATTACGCACGGAAATGTCTGTACTTAAAGCTGGAGATTCGCCTCTAAACCACGAGCACGAAATGTTCTTCGAATTAATGGAAATCAGCAGAAACCGAAACATAAATAACGCAGCGCGTGTATGACCTCGAAATTAATTTCCAGTATGATACAATTTTAGTAGATCTGTAACTTGAGCGAAGATTTATAATATGGGCTGCACATCTTGCGATTGTGGAAAAGGGGTAACACGAGAAACTTTCCCAGATAATTGGGGCAGGTTCCGGATCAAAAGTTATAGGAATAATATTTTACACAAAGAGGATTTCGGTTTCCAGCTCCAGTTGTTGGAAGTAAAAGGATAGAAAGTCTATATACTTGAAGCTTTTTTAATCTTCAGGATTGAGATAGAAAGGAAAAATGAATTTAAATGTATCCATGTCAATCTATTTCTATCTGGTTTTAATTTACAATAATCTCTTTCCTTTTGAATCTCAAATTCTCAATATTTCTATCTTTCTGTATCCATCAAGTATCTTCGCAAATAATTTCCTATTCTCTACATATCCACACTAATCTTTCTTTATTCTCTACTTATCCCTACCAATTTTTTTCTATCCCTTTTGCATTCTAATTCCGTGCCTATATTTTTCAATCTCTACTAATTCATTCGTATCTGTCCTTATATAATCATTCCAATCTTTTTCAATCTCTCTTTATACCAAGTACCAAGTCTTTCCATTTCAATCTTTATCATTCTATCAATTTCTATACTTGTATACTCATTTCAATCCTTTGCTATCCCTCTTGAAGTGTATTAGCAAGTCTATACTTTTCAATCCTTCTCTATCTCTCTTGAAGTGTATTACCAAGTCTATCCTTTTTAATCACTACAATTCTATCCATGTCTATCCTTAATCTAATCATCTCAATCCTTTTCTACTTCTTTTACAATCTAATACAAAGCCTATCCTTTTCAATCCACGCCTATCTTTTTGAATCTCCTATTTTCTATTCCTTTTTATTCCTTGCTTACCAACATCCACGCCTATCTCTTTCAATCTCCACTTCTCTACATCTTTCAATCTATTGTCTATCCCCGTCTATCTTTTTCTATATCTTTTCCAATCCAAGTTTGTTCTATCCCTTTGAATCCGTACTTATCTATCTCTATTTATATCTCGTCTATTACAGTATGTAACTTTCTATCTCTGTGACTCAAAATCGATCTTATTTCTTTCAATCTTCACTTTTCTATTCCGTCCTATCTTTAGCCTATTCTTGCCTATCCTTGTCAATCTCAACTCGTTCCAATCTCTTTCAATCTCCAGTTATCTGTCCCTTTCTATTTTCATCACAATCCACATCCACGTCAATCTCCTTGAATTCTCACTTTTGTATCTCTATTTATCCCTCGCCTAACATAATCTATCCCTTTCTATCTTCTTATTACTCGAATTTCCTTTCATATCACTCAATCCCCACTTCTCTATTCCTTTCTATCTCCCGTCTATTCTTGTCTATCATTTTCGATCTCCTTATCAAACTCAATTCTTTACTATCTCTTTCAATCCCTACTTCTTTATTAGTTCTATCTCATGCCTATTCTCGTCTATGCTTTTCTATCATCTTTCTATCTATATCTATTCTTGTATTGTCATTCCAATCTTTTCCTGTCTCTCTTGAATTGTATAATCAAGTGTATCCTTTTCAATCACTACGTCTATCCATATGTATCCTAATCAGGTCATCTCAATCCTTTTCTATCCTTTTACAATATACTAGGAAGTCTATCCATTTCAATCCATAACTTTATATCCGCTTCTATCTACGTATAATAATTTCAATCCCTCACTATCTTTCTTGAAGTCTATTCATTTTAATCTTTACCATTCAATCCATTTCTATCCTTGAGGAGTCTTTTCAATCCTATCCTATCTCTTTTGAAGCATATTACCAAGCCTATCCTTTTAATAACTACATTTCTATCCATGTGTATCCTAATCGAGTGTTGTGTTGTCTTTTCAATTCTTTCCTATCTCTTTTGAAGTATATTACCAAGCCTATCCTTTTTAATCACTACATTTCTATCCATGTGTATTCCAATCGAGTCGTTTGAACCCTTTTCTATCCTTTTTACGATCTACTAGGAAGTCTATTCCTTTCAATACATTTCTATCGTCTTAGAGTCTTTTCAATCCTTTCCTATCTCTCGTGAAGTGTATCCTTTTAAAATCTACTAGAAATTCTATCCTTTTTAATCCATAACTTTATATCCACATATATCCACGTATAATAACTTCAATCCCTTACTATCTTTCTTGAATTATATAGTATCAAGTCTATCCATTTCAATATAGGTTAGTGATTAAGCTGACAAAGGGATTGAAAAGAATAGAGATGGATAGCCGTAAAATAAATGAGATTGAAGATATTAGTTACGAATTTAACAAAGAGAGTGGAAAAGATAGAGTTAGATAAATCAGGAATAGATTAAGATAGAGCTCGTAATAAAATAGTCTGAGTCCTTTTCTATCCTTTTTACAATTTACTAGTAAGCCTATCCTTTTCAATACTTCTCTATCTCTCTTGAAGTATACTGCCAAGGCTATCCACTTCAATCTTTACCATTCTATTCATCTCTATCCATGTCTATCCTTAATCTAATAATATCAATCCTTTTCTATCCTTTCTACAATCTACCACATATACTTTTATATTTGTATCTGCCTAATCGTTTAAACGTTGTCACATTTTAAATTTCTTTTAAAATCTAAAATCATGAAACTTTTACATTTTAATTGTGATTATAAATAATATCTGTGAGATAGAGAAGAGGGGATTAAAAGATTCGGTTTAAATAAAAAGATTAAAAATTAAGAGAGTATTGGTGCAAGAAAATAAAAAATAAAAAGACGTACCAAACAAGGAATATGATAAGTTAGAGACAAAAGCGGTTGGATAGAGATAGATTAGTGATTATACTGACACAGAGATTGAAAGGGATAGACATGGATAGATGAGAAATAAATGGTATTCAAAATATTATTATTGCTTGTTCAAAATTGTGAAAATTAATCTGTTTAAAACTAAGGATACGAAAAGATTGAAAATTTGAGGGTAGAACGGGATAGAAAGGGATAGAAAAAGATAGACTCTAGTAAAAACGACGGATATACACAATGATAGAAAAAGATAACGTTTAATCGATGCAAAGTATACACTTGGGAGGGATACAAAATCTCTATCCTTTTCTATCGGTTTCTATCATTTTCTATCGGTTTCTATCCTTTTCTATTCTTTTACTTCTAAAAGTGTAGCTCTGTTATTTAAATTTTCTGACACTTGAGAGACTCAAGTATAAGTCTCTTTATAAATGGCTCCGTGCTCCATAATAAAATTTCCATCGCGGATGTCTCTTTTATACACCAATCAGGCTATATGTTACAGAATATCAATTTACAAATTAAAATTCGATTTTCCGTCATGTTGCCCACAGCGGATGTCTCTATTCTGAAGTTGAAAGATGATGCACAAGTGTGTGTGGTATATTACATTCTGAAAGGATGATGCACGTCTCTATCCGGCTACATAAGCGAGTTAGCTTTGGGAGTATCCAGGCAGACCAGAAATACGTGTAGGTTAAAAGTCCACACGCTGTGCTCGTACCTGAAAAAGGATGAGAAAGACGAGAAGACCCGTCTGGCATTCCCTTAACTCGTTCTATGTTCAGCGGATAGAGTAAAGGCACATCAAAGACAAGCCCTCTCGGATACCATAAAGGTTTCGCTTTCCGATCTAAAAGGGACTCTTTTTCTCAGTTCCTTAGTAGATCCAACGACGACGTCGACGTCGACGTCGCAACTTGAGATACAGTCTTCTAACGAGCTTTTACTCTTTTTTACTTGATTATAGAGCCAATCACTGATGTCGTGGGAGGACCGGACCTTTTTATTAACAAGGGCAGCACGATCAACCTCACGTGCCTCGTCAAATACGCCCCAGAACCGCCTTCCTCCATGATTTGGAGTCACAATCAAGAGGTACAACTTATGGGCTAATTATGGAGTGTGTTTTTTGTATTGTTAGTTGCTTGTTTATGTCTTAGAAAGTTTATTTCATTTCTTGACTCTTGACGCTGACAGTAAATGGATTGATACTTTATCCGTTTTAATTCGTCATCTATCCATAAGTATCCTTTTGAATACTTTTTAATACACGACGATCCATTTGTATCCGTTGGCTATCCGGCTATCAGTTTGAATCATAATCTTATCCGGTGTTACTATCCGCTTTAATCGTTTTGTATCCGATTTTATTAATTCCTATCCGTTTATGTCCTTATCCGCTTAAATCCTTCATTTTTTATCTGCGTCTCAATCCTTATCTAACCACGAATTACTGAGATTTGATCCTGTCTCCTATTACGGATTAAAAATTTATCCGTTTGAATAATTTCCTATCCTCTTTAATCCGTTCTTCACAAAATATTATATTAGTAGTACATTTTTACTTTGACGACGGATTAAAACGGATAAATAAGACACCATCTTACGGATAGATAAGGATAAAAATGTTCGGATTCAACCGGATAGAGGCAGATTATATTCAACTTCACGTCATGAGAATAATTCAAATGGATAAAGATTTATAAATCTAACAGAGAATAGAATATTCATTCCAAATCAATCCGAAATTTTCCGAATCAGTCCGGAATTTATATTTGAACCAAACAGTTTCATTCCGATCTGATTTCAAGGAAGAATTCAATCCGGATTAATCGGAAGTCCATTCAAAATGAATCCGAATCTTTAAGCCGAATGAATCCGCCAATGCGAATTAATCAGAATTAATCTATGCTTTCAAACCGATTAAAACCGGTTAATCTGAATGAATCCAAATTTATCCGAAATTCACGGAAACATTCGGATTGATTCGGATAGAACAGATTAATTAGGATTCATTTGGATTGAAAATCCATATTAACCGGATTCATTCGGATTGGTCGGATTTATTGGAATTCAAAGTTCGGATTAATATTGATTAATTCAAATTGGCAGATTCATTCGGATTCATTCCTATGAAGGGTTCGGATTGATTTGAATGGATTTCGGATTAATTCTGATTGAAAACTTCCTTCGGATTAGATCGGAATGAAAAAATCCGAAATTTTCCGAATCATTTCGGAATTTGTATCCGAACAAAACATTTTCATTTTCATCTGTTATAAAGGAAGATTTAAATCCGAATTAATCCGAATTCCATTCAATATAATTCAGAATCTTTAATCCGAATGAATCCTTCAATCCGAATTAATCAGAATTGATACGTCCCTTCAATTCGACTAATACCGGTCAATCCGAATGAATTCAAATTTATCCGAAATTCACGGAAACATTCGGATTGATTCGGATTGGCCGGATTTATTGGAATTCAAAGTTCGGACTAATATTGATTAATTCAAATTGGCAGATTCATTCGGATTCATTTCTATGAAGGGTTCGGATTGATTTGAATGGATTTCGGATTAATTCTGATTGAAAACTTCCTTCGGATTAGATCGGAATGAAAAAATCCGAAATTTTCCGAATCATTTCGGAATTTGTATCCGAACAAAACATTTTCATTTTCATCTGATATAAAGGAAGATTTAAATCCGAATTAATCCGAATTCCATTCAATATCATTCCGAATTTTTAATCCGAATGAATCCTTCAGTCCGAATTAATCAGAATTGATACGTCCCTTCAATTCGACTAAAACCGGTCAATCCGAATGAATTCAAATTTATCCGAAATTCACGGAAACATTCGGATTGATTCGGATTGGCCGGATTTATTGGAATTCAAAGTTCGGATTAATATTGATTAATTCAAATTGGCAGATTCATTCGGATTCATTCCGATGAAGGGTTCGGATTGATTTGAATGGGTTTCGGATTAATTCGAATTGAAAACTTCCTTTAGATTAGATCGAAATGAAACTGTTTTGTTCGGATTGAAATTCATCCCAAATCAATCCGAAATTTTCCGAATCATTCCGGAATTTATATTCGAACCAAACAGTTTCATTCCGATCTGATTTCAAGGAAAAATTCAATCCGGATTAATCCGAAGTCCATTCAAAATCAATCCGAATCTTTAATTGGAAGGAATCCAACAATCCGAACCAAATTTTTCGTTTCTGTCAATCCAATAAAATCCAAAACTCATCCGAACAAAAATTAATAATCCATTTCAATCCGAATTTTCGATTCTAATGAACCCGACGCTAATTAGAATCAAATTTCCAATCCGAATCAATTCGCATGAATTTGAGGCTAGTCCAGACCATGTTTTCAATCCGTATCCATCCCACTGAATCCGAAGCTAATACGATTCAATCCGAATAAATCCGAAGCTTATACTGAAAAATTTTTTAATTTCGTATCAATCCGAAGAGTTAATCAAACAATCAATCCGGCTTGGATCGGATTGAATTGAAAAGGAAGTAAGGATTTTGGATTTGTTTCCGAATTGCGTCGAATTGAATGGGATAAGAAAGTAGGGTTTGAATTATTATAAATCAGATTAACTGGTATAGGATTTTTTTACTTCGAATTCGAAAAGAATTGATTAGGTAGGATTTTTCAATTTTCACGGATTTGTTCGGAATGAAACTAATTTGCTCAGATATAGGCTTGGGTATGAAACGGATTCAGGCGGATAGAAATTTGTTTTTTCACCAAATCAAACAATAGAAAATTCACAAATGCAAAGACCTTTTAATTATTTTGTACTTTTTATTATTTTAATAATTCTCTTATTTTTATTAAATAAGAAGAAATGTTAGAATATATAATAATAATAATAATAATAATAATAATAATAATAATAATAATAACATTATTATTATGATATATATCGTCAAAAAATCCTCAAAAAAATGAGGAGCTTAGTACCAACTATCTGTCTTTGATATGTATGCTCACTAATTCAAATTTAATCACAATTGGATTAACCCCAAGCTTTGCTGGTTTGGTTTTCTTCACACGTAGAGAGTTAATGATGTCCTTCGCTCAGCAAGTTAGAATTACCCGAAGGCATGGTTGTTACATATTTTACGAATTGACTGAGAACGCTTTTAAAAAGAAGTTACCTCTCTCAGAAAGTAATTACGAAACCTTCTTTGAATCTTCTTTAAACCGTCAAAATAAAAAATAAAATAAACTAGAATGAGGACTTAATCGAGTGAAGTTAAACGAATGGTTTTTGAAAGTACAGAACTAAGAATTTCAACATCAATCAGTTGCGTTTATTTTAAACAATTATTGGCGGTTTAACAAACTAAGAAATTTCATGGTTTTGAGAGGAGGTTTTTATTTATTCCTTTTTTTTTTATTTATTCCTTTTTTCTATTTATTCCTTTGATATACTGTTTGGACTTCCTTTGTCAATCTATTTTTCTAAAGCCACTTATCAATCCCCTTTTCCAAACACTTTGTCCAATCTACTTTTCTAAAAACCTTTTCCAAACTACTTTCCCAAACAAACTTTTTCAAACTACTTTTTCACACCAGTTTTCCAACCAATTTTTCTAAAACGATTTACTAAACACCTTCTTCAAATACTTTGACAAACTACTTCTTTAAAAACCTTTTCCAAACTACTTTCCCAAAAAAACTTTTTCAAACTACTTTTCCACACCACTTTTTCAAACCACTTTTCCAACCAATTTTTCTAAAACGATTTACCAAACACCTTCTCCAAATACTTTGACAAACTACTTCTTTAAAAACCTTTTCCAAACTACTTTCCCAAATAAAATTTTCCAAACTACTTTTCCACACCACTTTTTCAAACCACTTTTCCAACCAATTTTTCGAAAACCATTTACCAAACACCTTCTCCAAATACTTTTACAAACTACTTCTTTAAAAACCTTTTACAAACTACTTTCCCAAAAAAAAATTTTCAAACTAGTTTTCCACATCACTTTTTTAAACCACTTTTCCAACCCATTTTTCTAACACCATTTACCAAACACCTTCTGCAAATACTTTGACAAACTACTTTCCCAAACAAACTTTTTCAAACTACTTTTTCAAACCACTTTTCCAACCAATTTTTCTAAAACGATTTACCACACACCTTCAAATACTTTATCCAATCTACTTTTTTTAAAACCTTTTACAAACTACTTTCCCAAAAAAAAATTTTCAAACTACTTTTCCACACCACTTTTTCAAACCACTTTTCCAACGAATTTTTCGAAAACCATTTACCAAACACCTTCTCCAAATATTGACAAACTACTTCTTTAAAAACCTTTTCCAAACTACTTTCCCAAACAAACATTTTCAAACTACTTTTCCACATCACTTTTTCAAACCAATTTTCTAAAACGATTTACTAAACACCTTCTTCAAATACTTTGACAAACCACTTCTTTAAAAACCTTTTCCAAACTACTTTCCCAAATAAAATTTTCCAAACTACTTTTCCACACCACTTTTTCAAACCACTTTTCCAACCAATTTTTCGAAAACCATTTACTAAACACCTTCTCCAAATACTTTGACAAACTACTTCTTTAAAAACCTTTTCCAAACTACTTTCCCAAACAAACTTTTTCAAACTACTTTTCCACACCACTTTTTCAAACCACTTTTCCAACCATTTTTTCTAACACTATTTACCAAACACCTTCTCCAAATACTTTGACAAACTACTTCTTTAAGAACCTTTTCCAAACAAATTGTTGTTCAGATGTCTTGGCTCAAAATTAATCGAAACCAAAACCTAGTCTTGGATTTTATCGATGTTGATGTCCTGTCACCAATCGATATCAAGGACATCGATAAATATTGATATTTCCGATAGTTACATATGATTAGATATGGTGGATATCACTACAAACAAAGGAATGAAGGATAAACATTAATCTCTCAATGAAATCAATAAATCTTATAAAACTAATACAAACCAAAACATGGACATAAAAAAACATCTTGACGTTATCGACGTCAATGTCCCATCACACTTTGTCGCAATAAGCAGTAAAATTTGATCACAGCGAACAAGAGCTAATGCATAATCCGGAAGAAACTTTCGAGTATTATGTTAGCAAATGAATGGAAAGGGGAGACCATAGTATTTAACGATAACATGCTCTTAGGGGAATTCTCGTCAATATTCTCTTTGAAATTAGCAGTAGTAGGTAATCGCTAAGGTTGTCTAGCTTGTTAAGCTGACTATAGAAAGCTCTAATAACACTTATGGTCCTACTTTAGGCAACAACCCTCGACTATAAAGCCGAATGCACCTTAACGTACCCCTACGTATTCTCTTTATTCGCAGGCGATTAACTTCGACTCTCCTAGAGGTGGCATTAGCCTGGTTACGGAAAAGGGACCCGTGACTTCTAGCCGTTTACTGATTCAGAAAGCAATACAGAAGGATTCCGGCCTCTACACCTGCTCACCAAGCAATGCGCATCCCAATAGCGTGCGGGTCCACATTCTTAATGGTAAAGAAGCTCGCTCGTTACTATTGAAAGCTTTTTTTATAGTTTTCGCTCTTTATATATATATATATATATATATACCACATTTACTACTATACATACTATACATATTATACATACACAGAAAAAACAGCTTTGGTAGTGACAACGATAAAAATAGTAAAATTAGGTACAACTACAATTTGTGGTTGCCAAAAACAAAACAATTTTTTGGCTACAAGAACAACTATGTGGTAACTATTATTAAATAGCTGACACAACTATTCAATACTACTTTCCACAACTAGATATGGTTCTATTAATCAAAATCGTTGTTTTGTCAATAACAAATTAATAGTTGTATCTTTAGTATTTGTACCATTAATAGTTGTAGCAGTAATAGTTGTACTATTAGTAGTTGTACTATTAACAGCTGTACCCTTAGTATTTCTAATATTAATAGTCGTAATGTAGTTGTACCATTAATAGTTGTAATGGTACAACTAATGATGCAACTACTAAGGGTACAGCTGTTAATAGTACAAGTAATAATAGTACAACTACTAATGGTACAACTACAGTACGACAATTAATATTAGAAATACTAATGGTGCAATTGTTAACGGTACAACTATTAATGGTACAAATACTAATGGTACAACTATTAATGGTACAGCGATTAATAGTTGCACCATTGGTATTTGTACCAATAATAGTTATACCATTAATAGTTATACCATTAGTAGTTGTAAAATTAGTAGTTGCACCATTAGCAGTTGTATCATTAATATCTGTATCATTTTCAGTTGTACCATTAATAGTTTTACTATTGGTTGTTGTACCATTAGTATTTGTACCATTGATAGTTATACCATTAGCAGTTGTACCATTAATGTCTGTATCATTATTAGTTGTACTATTAGTAGTTGTACCATTAATAGTTGTAGCAGTAATAGTTGTACCATTAGTAGTTGTACTATTATTAGTTGTACTATTAACAGCTGTACCCTTAGTATTTCTAATATTAATAGTCGTACTGTAGTTGTACCATTAGTAGTTGTACCATTAATTGTTGTAATGGTACAACTAATGATACAACTACTAAGGGCGCAGCTGTTAATAGTACAACTGTTAATAGTACAACGACTAATGGTACAACTACAGTACGACTATTAATATTAGAAATACTAATGGTGCAATTGTTAACGGTACAACTATTAATGGTACAGCGATTAATAGTTACACCATTAGTAGTTGTACCATTAGTATTTGTATCCTTAATAGCTGTATTATTATTAATTTTATCGTTAATAGCTGTACTATTAGCATTTCTACCATAAATAGTTGTACCATTAGTGGTACCATTACAACTAATAATAGCACTACTATTAATAGTACAAATACTAATTAGTAGCTGTACCATTAGTATTTATACCATTATTAGTTGTACCTTCAATAGTTACACTATTAGTATTTGTACCATTGATAGTTATACCATTAGAAGTTGTACCATTAATGTCTGTATCATTATTAGTTGTACTATTAGTAGTTGTACCATTGGTAGTTGTACTATTATTAGTTGTACTATTAACAGCTGTACCCTTAGTATTTCTAATATTAATAGTCGTACTGTAGTTGTACCATTAGTAGTTGTACCATTAATTGTTGTAATGGTACAACTAATGATACAACTACTATGGGTACAGCTGTTAATAGTACAACTACTAATGGTACAACTACAGTACGACCATTAATATTAGAAATACTAATGGTGCAAATATTAACGGTACAACTATTAATGGTACAAATACTAATGGTACAACTATTATTGTTACAGCGATTAATATTTGCACCATTAGTATTTGTAGTATTAAGGGCATGTGATACTTTACTGTAAAAGCAAATTAGTTATACCAATTATACATTAATAATAATAAATATTTTTAGCTAATAAGAGTCAATAAACCTTAGTCTATATGAAGGGAAGGTTTATTGACTCTTATTTACTAAAAACATTTATTATTATGAATGTATAATTGGTATAACTAATTTGCTCTTATGGTAAAGTATCACATGCCCTTAATAGTTTTACTATTAGTTTTTGTACCATTAGTATTTGTACCCTTAGTAGCTCTATCCTTATTAGTTGTTCCAATAGTAGTTGTACCGTTAATATTTGCACCATTAGTTGCTGTACCGTTAGTATTTGTACCATCAATAGTTGTACCATTAGTGTTTGTACTATTACAACTATTAATGGTACAATTACAATACTACTATTAATATTAGAAATACTAATGGTGCAAATATTAACGGTAAAACTATTAATGGTACAAATACTAATGGTACAACTATTAATGGTTTATTATTACAGCGATTAATAGTTTCGCCATTAGTATTTGTACCATTAATAGTTATACCATTAGTATTTGAAGCATTGATAGTTATACCATTAGCTGTTGTATCATTAATATCTGTATCATTATTAGTTGTACCATATATAGTTTTACTGTTAATAATTGCACACCATTAGTAGTTGTACCATTAGTAGTTGTACTGTTAATATTAGCACCATTAGTAGCTGTACCATTAGTATTTGTACCATTACAACTAATAATGGCACTACTATTAATAGTACAAATACTAATGATACAACTACTAATGGTGCAAATATTAACGGTACAACTATCAATGGTACCAAAACTAATGGTACAGTGATTAGTACTTGCACCATTAGTAGTTGTACCATTAGTAGTTGTATCATTATTAGTTGTACTATTAGTAGTTGTACCATTAATAGTTCTACCATTAGTAGTTGTATCATTAATAGTTGTACCATTAGTAGTTGTACTATAAGTGTTTGTACCATTGATAGTTGTACTATTAGCAGTTGTACCATTAATATCTGTATCATTATTAGTTGTACTATTAGTAATTGTACCATTGATAGTTGTACTATTAGTAGTTGTACCATTAATATCTGTATCATTAATAGTTGTACCATTAATATTTGTACCATTAGTAGTTGTACTATTAATAGTAGTGCTATTATTAGTTGTAATGGTACCACTAATGGTACAACTATTTATGGTAGAAATGCTAATAGTATCATTAATAGTTGTACCTTTAATAGTTGTACCATTAGTACTTCTACTATTGGAAATTATATAATATCATTAATAGTTATACCCAGTAGCACCGTCATCAAAAAAATCATTGTCCCAATTAATAAAGTAGTAATCTGATACTAGGATAACAATCTGATAAAGGAATTTTATATTAGGAAAATTAGGTGGATCTACTAACTGCTTTTTTTCAGTGCAGAAATAGCAAATATATCTGCATTTATATTAAGAGAATTTTTTCGATTATATTAGTAATACAAGTTTAGGCCACCAGCTGATGATTATATTGACAATGGAGTAAGCCCCCCTCAATCATAAAGAATAAGAAATACTCTAAAAATGCTGAGCGAAATTTTTTTCCCAGAATAGGATTTTACAAGCTCTCTCTTTAAATCGGAGTTTAAAATAATCCCCTACGACTTTCTCTGTTTAAATAGTAGTTGTCCTTTTGTCAGAGTGCTTGGCAAACTTCCATTTAACGAAATTGCGTGGGAGGTAGCGATTAAATTTTATTTTACTGCTTTCGCATAGACGGTAGATTTCAATAAAAATACAATCTCTAATTTTACAATGGGACATTTAATACTACACATATATATATATATAAGACATATAAAAGCTTTTAAATGTCAGGTCTTATAAAACGCATTTAGTGCTAAGGAAAGAAATGTAAGGAATCTCAGTATACATATATACAAATCTTTTTAATTGTTCAGAACAATTTTTTGAATATAGAATAAAACAAAATAAATTAAAATAAATAAAATTACAGAATAAATGACAAAAATTAAGGGCATTATGCAACATTAGAAATATTTTTACCTAAAATGAAAAATATCTTATATATCGAAGAATCGAAGCAATATCTGCTAGTTTATCTTTTGGAGAATTCCTCGAGAATTGTCACCCTGACTATTATAGATAAAATTTGTGAAGCAGAAGCAGATAGGAAGCAGCACTCTAGCCCAGGCATTTGTTTCAGAAGAACACCCAGCGGCAATGCATCATGGGAGCGGTGACAGAATGGCTGCGACGTTGCTTCCGGTCGTGCTACTTCTTAGGATGATATTGCAGTAACCGATACAGTTTGGTCGAATAAGCGAAGGGGAGTTTTAAGAGCATCCACAAGAAGATCAGCAAACAATATTGGCTTACCAAAGAATGGAACGTCGATACCACCAGCAAAAATTCTGAGTCCTCCAAGAGAAGCAATTCCAAGGAATTGCATCATGTACCTGTCCGTCGAAGAAGTCTACCGTGTCCATCCCTGGCAAAAGTTTCGAATTCAAATTCTTTCCGAACCAATCCGAATCAATCCGAATTAATCCGAAGCCCACTCAAAGTCAATCCGAATAAATCGGAATGAATGCGTTCAATCCGTACTGATCAGAATGAATCCGAATTTATTCGCGTTTTCGAAATCATTCGGATTCATTCGGATAGACCGGATTTATTCGAAATGACCGGATGCTTTAGGATTGAATGTTCGGATTGATTCGGATTGTAATCATCCGGAAAGCACGGATTAATTCGAATTGACCGGATTCATTCGGATTCATTCGGATAACAGGCTCGAATTGTTTTTGATTGGGCCTCGGATTAATTCGGATAGGAAACTTTCTTCGGATTAGATCGAAATGAAACTATTTGGTTCGGAAAGAAATTGCGGAATGATTCGGAAAATTTCGGATTGGTTCGGAATAAATTTTAATCCGAAACTTTCGCGATTTTACAGCTATTTAAATAGGTTTACGGAACAATATCAGAGCCACGAAAAAAAAGATGTCAAGAATTTTTAACGAGATAAATGTATTCCAATCCGAACCTTTCATCCAAATGAATCCGAATGAATCCGGCAATCCAAATTAATCCGAACGAATTCGAACTTTCAATCCGAATGATTCCGGCCTATCCGAACCAATCCGAAAGATTTTGAAAGAATAAGTTCTATCCGAATCAATACGAATGAGTCCAGTCTATCACAGTCAATCCGAATGAATCGGAATCAATCCGAATAAATTCGTTCTATCCGATTCAATCCGAAATTTCGATCAGAATCAATCACTCAAATCTGAACTGTCAATACAAATGAATCCGTTTTATCCGAATCTATCCCACTTAATCCGTACTTTCAATCCACATAAATCAAATCAATTCGAATTGACCGGATTCATTCGGATTGATTGGATTCATTCAAATTAAAAGTTTGGATTTATTCGGATAGATTCTGATATAACAGAATTACTTGGATTGACAGTTCACATTTTACGAATAGATTCGGATTGATTGAAATAGAACGGATTTATTCGGATTGATTGTGAATGAACTTCGAATTGATTCGGATTCATTCGGATTCATTCGGAGAACAGGCTCGAATTGTTTTTGATTGGGCCTCGGATTAATTCGGATAGGAAACTTTCTTCGGATTAGATCGAAATGAAACTATTTGGTTCGGAAAGAAATTGCGGAATGATTCGGAAAATTTCGGATTGGTTCGGAATAAATTTTAAACCGAAACTTTCGCGATTATACAGCTATTTAAATAGGTTTACGGAACAATATCAGAGCCACGAAAAAAAAGATGTCAAGAATTTTTAACGAGATAAATGTATTCCAATCCAAATGAATCCGAATGAATCCGGCAATCCGAATTAATTCGAATGAATCCGGTAATCCAAATTAATCCGAAAGATTTTGAAAGAATAAGGTCTATCCGAATCAATACGAATGAGTCCAGTCTATCACAGTCAATCCGAATGAATCGATATCAATCCTAATGAATATGGCCTATCAGAAACAATCCGAATGAATCGGAATCAATCCGAATAAATTCGTTCTATCCGATTCAATCCGAAATTTCGATCAGAATCAATCACTCAAATCTGAACTGTTAATCCAAATGAATCCATTTTATCCGAATCTATCCGACTTAATCCGTACTTTCAATCCACATAAATCAAGTCAATTCGAATTGACCGGATTCATTCGGATTGATTGGATTCATTCAAATTAAAAGTTTGGATTTATTCGGATAGATTCTGATATAACAGAATTACTTGGATTGACAGTTCACATTTTACGAATAGATTCGGATTGATTGAAATAGAACGGATTTATTCGGATTGATTGTGAATGAACTTCGAATTGATTCGGATTGAAAGCTTCCTTAGGCTTAAATCGAATTGAAACTGGTTGGTTCGAAAACAAACGGAATGATTCGAAAAATTTCGGATTGGTGCGGAATAAATTTCCATTCGAAACTTTCGCCAAACTATTTTGATCTCAAATTAGGAGCCAGCCACTTAAAATATATAAGAATACATGTGTCTCGATAAAAGTTCTTGATCTCTTTTTTTTGTGTGGCTATATTTTCTATGTGGAAATCCGAAACCAAAATAATCGAACAGGTCGGATTGTGTAAATTGACGATATTGTATTAAGTGCAGGTGGAACTTGAGACTTTCATGCGAACTGGAAACTTACTCAAAATATTTGTTTTATCACTCCTTAGAGTTTACTCTCATTATTTCAAAATTTGTTTTCTAGTTTTTTCGCCATTTTCACGTCCACACAAATTAAGATAAAAACAAATATTTTTGTTTTAATTTCAAAAATATTTTTTGTATTTTTTTTTGTAATTATAAATATTTAGATAATTACGGACATTCTTTGGAGCCTTAGAACGAAATGAATCCGAAAAAATCCGAATTAATAAGAATTAATCTGAAACTTCAGAAAAAAATTAAAAATTGAACGTCACATAATTTCTGAAATTATTTTTTTAATTATTTACGAAAAATATTACAATTGACTTTTTAATTAATAATTATTTATTTTGACAAGAAAAAGTTTTCCAAGACAACTTTTAACGAAAATTATAAAATAGAAGTGATTTTTTACATTTATTGAAAAAATCAGGCTGGGCAACAATCATTAAAATTTTCTTTGAAGAGTATTTTAAAAAATACCAAAAATTATTGGATTTGGAAGTTAGAGTTTGGATACTTCTGGATACTAAATTTCTAAAAATTGCAAACTTTTATAACGTGTGTGAAATCTTCCAGAAAGAATGATTCTCAAAATTATTTTGACATTATTGCTCGGACATAAAGGTTGAAAAATGAATCAATAATTCTTATGTGTCTAAATCCCAGCTCGGAATAAATCCACCGGGGATTGGAAGAGGAAAATATATCTTGAGAAAAGATATCGATTTTCAAATAGTGACTCCGCTTTATCTCATTTTACTTTGCCTTGAATTTCCAGTTCAATCAAGCAACTAATGATATCCGTTAAATAGTAAAATAGGTCAAAAGGTGAAGTTAAAATTCAAGAATTTGTTGTTCCACATTCATGTATATTTAATATTCAATATTTATATTTACACGTTTCTTTCATTTTTTATTACTCCGTTTCGCATTGAAAGTTTTTAACAGACTACGCCACTGTGAATTATTCTTTTTGTTTCTAATTTTTAAATTCTATATTTCGAAAAATTTTCGACGGATTTTGATTTTCTTTTTCTTAACTTTTTGTAAAAGTAATTTAAATATTTTTTTTTTTCATAAATTCCGCATAAAAAAATTATTATTTTATAATTTATAATTATTAATAAATTTTATTTTTAAATTTTTCATATAAAACTTTGTAGAAATTACTTCTCTTAACAAATCAAGAAAAGAAAAATTTAAATCCGTTGATAACACTGAAATATTGAATTTCAAAAATTCTGGAAACAAAATTTTACAGTGGCGTAGTCCCTTAAGTTCCACAGGTGTAAAAACTCGACTTTTCCTTTTCAAGTCAGAAAATTTTGTAAGTTATGAAATGCGATATAAAAATTACATCTTGAATTGCAAAAAGTTTTGCAATTTTCTTCAGAGGAAAATAAAAGATAGATAAATAAATAAATTAAATAAAATCCTATAAAATAAATCCTGTAAAAATAGGATCTACAGCTAATCGGAATTTTTTTGTATATTCTATATCGCATTTTATATACAACACAAAACGTCAGAGAAAAGACGATTATTGTAAATATACACTGTACATATCACTCGATGAGTAAATAGATTAAGCGTTAAAAGTTGTATTGTCGACTGCCAAACAATTTTTTCATGCTTTGAACGGAACAAAAGAAAAATTTTGTAAATTGAAGTCAAGTATTTTCACACAAACTAATGATTATTTCACACAGAATTATTTATTTAATTATTTATGAAAATAAAAATTTTAAATCTTTATTCGAGTGTTCAAGTTTGCGGTAAATTTTATCATGTATGTTACGCACGCTTAAGACTAATTTAGGGTCATTTATATATCACGTGATCTTAAAAAAGAGGGACCACATTTTTTTTCCCAAAAAAAAAACCAAAAATTTATTTAAAAAATTTGAAATTCAATTTAAATCTGTTGAATTCATCATAAAATGAAACTTTTCAAAATAAAAGAATACATTAAACTATTTTAAAAAATTTTAATGTGATGTACACCAAAAAGTCTAAAATTAGCCAAAACTTGATCACGTGATAAATAAATGGCCATTTTGATTAAATTGAAAAAGTATCTTTTTATCTCTATTGTTTAGTTAAGGTTTTGTCTAAATAAGAACATAAAGTGAATCGTCATTTTCCATTGTATAATAGATCGTAAAAATAAAAGAAAACTTTTGTCTGAATTTGTAAGTTTTTTTCTTGAATCTTTACAGATAGGAAAGAATTACACAACTAACTCGAAACGTCCCCGATTCGAAAAAGACTTTAGGTAAAATAACCGGAGGGTTCATTTTGCAAAGTTATAATAGTACAAGTTCGAGGCGACTTATATCTTCGTTAAGAACGACGGTAACAAGTAAAAATGTCCTCTTTGGTGTAGGCGAAGAAGGAGAACAAATTGCTTTTGGAGGGAGGGAAAATCACAAGTATCTTGAACGTATTTCATAATTTACAATCTTTATATACTTCGTAATGTCGTTATTTGTCGAAAACAGAGATGAGAAGTTGTTGCATGAGCGAAATATTTTTCGATACTCTTTTTAAAAATATAACCTGCTCTAGAGGGCATTTTTATCACAATTTTCCAAATAATTATTTATCCACTATTTTTATTACTTCTTTTTTACTGGTTTTTAAATTTTTATTGGTTTTTTATTATAGATTAATACAAGGACTTGTATTAGGGTGTTCTCAAAAGGTATAGTCATGTTAAAAAGATATGGTCATATGTTGAGAAATTTTAAAACACCGTGGTCAATAATTATAGTTCAACAAAATGCGTGGTCAAAAATATTAATATTATTAAATATCAATGCCAAAATATTAGGTTGATTCAAGAAAGTAATGGTCAAAGGATACGATCTATTGCAAAAATTAAATGGTCATGGCAAAAAAGTAGTGGTCAAAGGAAAAAAACAAACAAAAATACTTGGTCAAGGCAAAAAAGTAGTCGACAAAGGAGACAATCAAGCAAAAATACTTGGTCAAGACCGAAAAAGTAGTGGTCAAAGGGTATATTTAACGCTAAAATACTTGGTTAAAGTCAAAAAGAAGTGGTCAAAGGGTATATTCAACGCACAAATACTTGGTCAAAGTAAAACAGTAGTGGTCAAAGGAAAAAATCAAGAAAAAATACTTGGTCAAAGCCGAAAAAGTAGTGGTCAAAGGGTTTATTCAACGTTCAAATACTTGGTCAAAGTAAAACAGTAGTGGTCAAAGGAAACTATTAAGAAAAAATACTTGGTCAAGGCCGATAAAGTAGTGGTCAAAGGGTTTATTCAACGCTCAAATACTTGGTCAAAGTAAAAAAGTAATGGTCAAAGGAAACAATCAAGCCAAAATACTTGGTCATGACGGAAAAAGTAGTGGTCAAAGGATATATTAAAAGTAAAAGTACTTGTTTAAGCAAAAAAGTAGTGGTCAAAGGGTATATTTAACGCTTAAATACTTGGTCAAAGCCAAAAAGTAGTGGTCAAAACGTATATTAAACGCAGAAATACTTGGTCAAACCAGTAGTGGTCAAAGGATATATTAAAAGTAAAAGTACTTGTTTAAGCAAAAAAGTAGTGGTCAAAGGGTATATTTAACGCTTAAATACTTGGTCAAAGCCAAAAAGTAGTGGTCAAAGGAAACAATGAAGAAATAATACTTAGTCAAGACCGAAAAAGTAGTGGTCAAAGGTATAATCCAAACTTCTTATATTAATCCTGTAACAAATATTCTTCATCTTGACGATATCAAGCTCCTGTATTTAAAAAAGTTTCATACGAATTTCAATAAATTTGCAGTTCTACGAATCGTTGAAAGTCAACTGGTATAAAATTGTGTTTCTATATAAAACGAAAATTTCCAGATATGTCCTACATTTCAAAACTAGACAAGTCGATTTCGCGAGCTTCTTTTTGCAAAACCAACTCGCTTTCCAAGGATACACAAAAACTTCGTGGCGTAAAGCGACTGCAAAATCATTTCGAAGCAAAACTTGGAAGGCGAACGTCCAAGTTTTTAACTTTGATATGCCAGATTGTTGCTGCTGGTAAAAACAATTGTTTTTTCACCTACTTCCTCCAATTTCAATGCGCGCTGAATTTCCTCTCAGACGGAGATAACCGGATTCTCACCCTCGAGTCTTTTGGCTATCGGCGATTTTGTCTTGGAAACTTTCGGTAAGTACTATTATTTAGAATTCTACGATCTGCAAACCGCCGTTTTGGTAAGCGAAGCTAAGCTAAAATGTATTTAAGTAGAACTTGAAACGAGTTTCGCTGGTTTCATTAAATTTCCTGGATTCACTTCTTAAAGAGAAAGATGGACCAAATTATTCCTCAGGGTAAATATTAAACTTACGGTAACTTTAGGATATCGAGGAATAATTTTTTTTCCCACAAGAAGCACATATCCCTATTTTAAGGAGAAAGTAAATAAAGTCATAAATTAAGAAAGTATTAAACTAATAAAAGTCATAAATTAAAACCACAAATTAAAAGTCATAAACTAAGAAAATTTAATTAGAGAACAAATATTTATATGAGCACGTACTTATAATAATTCCACACATTTTTAATTAATTCAAAACATTTCACTACGTGTTTAATTAAGCTGATAAAGAATCCCCACAGATTATAAATGGTTGTGTGATGTGAGCCACTCTTTATTAAATTCAATGAATAAAACTAACAAATTTTAATTTTAATATTTTTTATTGTTTTAAAAATTTGTTTGTCAACTTTTACGAAATTTTGTTAAATATTCTTGAATTTTAACACTGTTATTTTATTTTGAGTACTTCTTAATAATAATTTACTTAAAATACTGAAGTCAACGAAAAAATTTAGTGGTCAAAGGAAAAAATCAATCCAGAAAGACTTGGTCAAAATCAGAAAGTAGTGGTCAAAGAGTGTATTCAATATAGAAATACGTGATTAAGGCAAAACTTTAGTGGTCAAAGGGTACAATTAATTCAAAATTCCTTGGTCAAGACAATAAAGTTGAGGTCAAAGGGTAAATTCAACACAAAAAGACTTGCTGAAGGCAAAAAAGTAGTGGTCAAAGGAAACAATCAAGTAAAAATACTTGGTCAAAACCGAAAAAGTAGTGGTCAAAGGGTATATTCAACGCAGAAACACTTGGTCAAAGCAAAACAGTACTGGTCAAAGGAATCAATCAAGATAAAATACTTGGTCAAAGCAAAAAAGTAGTGGTCAAAGGAAACAATCAAGTAAAAATACTTGGTCAAGACCGAAAAAGTAGTGGTCAAAGGGTATATTCAACGCAGAAACACTTGGTCAAAGCAAAACAGTACTGGTCAAAGGAAACAATCAAGTAAAAATACTTGGTCAAGACCGAAAAAGTAGTGGTCAAAGGGTATATTCAACGCAGAAACACTTGGTCAAAGCAAAACAGTACTGGTCAAAGGAATCAATCAAGATAAAATACTTGGTCAAGGCAAAAAGGTAATGGTCAAAGGGAAAAATAATCATAAAAATCCTTAGTCAAGGGAAAAAGTTAATGGTCAAAGTGTCAATTAGAGGCGAAAAGTTGTGGTCAAAGCGAAAAGTAGTGGTCAAGGCAAAAAAAGCAGTGGTCAAAGGATACAGCTAATATAAAAATACTTGTTCAAGGCAAAAAGGTAGTGGTCAAAAGAAAAATTAAAGGGAAAAATTCCACTTAATCCTGTTACGTTTTATCCAATTTTAAGCTCGATTTCAGCGTATTCTACAGCATGTTAAAGAAACGAGATGAATTTTAAAATATTCTGTGTAATGTTTTTCCTTCTAGCATATATAATTTATATTCTAAAATTAAATTTTCTGAAAGAATAAAGGTGGATCCAGACTTGAATGAAAATGTAAATTTGTATTGTAGCAATATTAGCCTTTACAAAGCATGTTTTTTCTTTGACCGCCTTATGTGGCAGCTCGTTTCATTTGACTCGTTACGTCTTTTTTGTTAACTTTTTCCCACAATGTGAGCTCCACGCGTTGAGTCCAAGTCTGACACACGAGGCGAATTTTATTATTAATGCCCCCGCCCGCGCCTGCACTCTGGTGCTCGGAATTTAATTCCACGTGGTATTTACCCTCCGTATTCTTAATTAAAGCCTGCATTTTTTATCAGCCTTCCAACAATGTCACCAGCCATATGTAGCATGCTCACTCTCTTTCAGAACTTCTGTATCTCTTTGTCTACTTGAAGCTTTTAAAATAAAATTGCAATCTTCGATTTTCGACAGGAACTACCGAAAATGAGGCTCTGCAATATCGAAAGAATTTTACTTTAAAGCTAAAAGTAGAAAAATTCGTTTTTATATTTTCAGACAGTGAGTGATTTTTTTTAATGAAATTCCTATGATTCAAATGCAAAATAAAATAATATCAAATAATTCAATAATAAATAATAATTAATATCAATAATCAAGTTCACGCGGACCATTTTAATAAATTATGTAATTTATTAAAAATTAAATAATTAAAATTAAATACATTAAATAATTAGTCTGACAAAGCGCAGTATATTCTGATAATTCTTTTAAAAGTTCTTGCAAACACAAAAATAAACAATATTATTTTCTTGAACCATTTATTGTCAACATGAAGTTTCATAATCTTTACTTAAGCTTTAAATAAATCAGCTCTTATTATGTCAGTGAACACTTTAGGAGGTATTTGTGTTGATACTTGCGTATCGACGATGTGTTATTCGAGACACGGGGATTGTCGAGACACGGAGCTATGTGGGACATGCGGCAATTTGGGACACGGTATTATTCGGTACATAGGGTTATTCGAGACACGGGGATATTTGGGACACGGGCTATTTGAGACAGGGGGCAATTTGGGACACGGTGTTATTCTGTACAGTGTTATTCGAGACACGGGGATATTTGGGACATGGGCTATTTGGGACAGGGGGCATTTTGGGAAACGGCGGAATTTGGGACACGGGAATTTTCGGAACACAGGGCTTTTTGGGACTGGGAGCAATTTGGACAATTTCACGGTGTTATTCAGGACATAGGGTTATTCGAGATACGGGGCTATTCCTGACAGGGGGCAATTTGGGACACGGAAATTTTCGAAACACAGGGCTTTTTGGGACGGGGGCAATTTGGGACACGGTGATATTCAGGACATAGGGTTACTCGAGATAGGGGCTATTCGGGACACGGGCTATTTGGGACAGGGGGCAATTTGGGACACGGTGTTATTCGGTACATAGGGTTATTCGGGACACCGGAATAGTCGAGACACGGGGCTATTGAGGACAGGGAGCAATTTGGGACACGGTATTATTCGCGAAATCGGGTTATTCGAGACGTGGGAAAATTTGGGACATGGACTATTTCGGCCAGAGGGCAATTTGGGACGAGGTTTTATTCGAAACATGGGTTTATTCGAGACACGGGGATAGTTGAGACACGGAGCCATTTGGGACAGGGGGCAATTTGGGCCTGGGACAATTTTGGACACGGTGTTATTCGGGAAATCAGGTTATTCGACACATGTCTATTCGGGACAGGGGGCAATTTGGGACACGGTGTTTTTCGGTATATAGGGTTATTCTAGACACGGGAATAGTCGAGACACGGAGCTATTGGGAACAGTGAGTAATTTTTTAAAATGAAATTCCTATGATTCAAATGCAAAATAAAATAAATAAAATAATATCAAATAATTCAATAATAAATAATAATTAATATCAATAATCAAGTTCACGCAGACCTTTTTAATAAATTATGTTATTTATTAAAAATTAAATAATTAAAATTAAATAAATTAAATAATTAGTCTGACGAAGCGCAATATATTCTGATAATTCTTTTGAGAGTTTTTGCAAACAAAAATAAACAATTTTATTTTCGTGAATCATTTATTGTCAACATGAAGTTTTATAATCTTTACTTAGGCTTTAAATAAATCAGCTCTTATTATGTCAGTGAACACTTCAGGGGGGATTTGTGTTGACACTTGCGTGGCCATCTTATTAATTAAATCCATACACTCTTTCTCGATTTCGCAATACCGAGAGACAATATTCAAATCGTTGTAAACTTCGTAAACTCGGGCAATCTTTTGGGGATCGTCAAACCCATAATTTTCCTGTAATTACAATTACAGAATATGACAAGGATTTTTGAAAAAATTAATTTTTGACAAGACAATTAAAGATTTCTTGAAATTTTATACCTTTAAAATTTCCTTTTGCTCTGGTGTTGCGTGTTTTAAAGCAAGTACTATTAAAAAAGAACACGCTCCTTCGGAAATGTCTGTCCCGCTTTTTCCTATTTTCTGAGGGTCTCCGTAACAGTCCACAAAATCGTTAGTAAGTGCAATCAATTTCATGATTTGTTTAGCAATGCCATTATAACGTTTCCAAACCTCAGGATCTCTTATCCCAGCCTACAAAACCAAATTTTATTTAGGTAAAAGGAAATGGTAAAAGGAAATGGAAATCATGGTAAAGGAAACGGTGAAGGGAAATGATTAAGGGAAACGGTAAAGGGAAACGATAAGGGAAAGTATTTTTGTGTAATATGATAAAAGGAAATGGTAAAGGAAAATTAGAAAAGAAAATTAAAAAAGGAAATTATAAAGGGAAATTGAAATCGTGGTAAAGAGAAATAGTAAAGGAAAATATTAAAGGAAATAGTAAATGGAAATTGAAGTCGTGGTAAAAAGAAATAGTAAAGGGAAATGGTAAAGGGAAATGCTAAACGAAAGTGATAAAGGGAAATGGTAAAAGGAAATAGTAAAAGGAAATTATGATAAGGAAAAGGTTAAAGGGAAATGGAAATCATGATACGAAAAAATAATAAAGGGAAATGAGAAACAGAAATAGTAAAGGGAAATGATAAAGGGAAATTATAAATAGAAATCATGGTAAAGAGAAATGGTAAAAAGGGAAATCGTTTTAAAGGAAATTGATCGCAAATAGTATATTTACATGAACCATAGCGAATTCAATTGGAGAGATACCCGCAGCAAATCTAAGGGGAGTAAAAAATTCCCATCTTCCCATAGTAAACCAATCCAAATCCATTTGCTTCCGATCATCTCGTTCATTTTTCCCCAGTTTTTCAAGCAGAAGAAAAATTGTGGTCTTATAGTCAATCTAAATTCAAATTACAATTTTCAATTATAAGCAAACTTATCGGACTATTACGGTTATCATTAATATAATATTTTAATGATCATAGCTTAGATAATAATACTAGGTAAGAATACATACCTTGTGACATATGTCGATTAAATCAACATAATATGGCTTATCACTAAAGTGAATTTTAAGTAATTGATAGACAGTTTCTCTCATTAAATGCCCGTCTTTTAAACAAATAATATCCTTATTATTCTTTAAGTACCAAGTTGGCTTGCCACCACGTAAAACTCCAATATCCATTACGTCATCCTCTATAAGAAAGTTTCCAGCATACTAATCAGTAATAAAGAAAGATATTTATTAAAAATTGCTAATTTCGAAAAATAGAGTACAATTATAAATATATTACCAATTGTACACACCATCCTAATATTTGTGCTAAACGATTGTTTTCGTCTGTTTGCTGTTCATGTGGTGCAATTAATTTATAAGTACGGAGTAGAAGATCACGATAACCACATATACTCATTATGTTTATACAATTATAATCCACTATCTGTATAGGAAAATAAGATATACTTGTTAGTTAATTTACTTATCATACTGTCTGAAATTTTAGAAAAGCATACTACCTCTATAAATCTGTCTTTAAGCTCGGGATTGAATTGCATACTATCTGAAATATCTTTAATTATATTTTGCCAAGACTCCATAATTATTCGTGAATCAGCTTCATTACGTTCCCACCTGGGTCTCACATCCTCAATCTTATTATGATATTTAGGCCTAGAAACGACAGATTTTATTGATGCTAATTAATCTTAGGGAATGATTGATTTGGAAACTATATGGGAAGCCATATAAGAAATTATCGGAAACTATGTCGGGGACACCGGGGCAATTCAGGACAGGGGGCTATTTGGGACACGGTGTTATTCGGTACATAGGGTTATTAGAGAGACGGGGCTATTTGGGACAGGGGGAAATTTGGGACACGGTGTTATTCGGGTCATCAAGTAATTCGAGACATGGGGATATTTGGCACACGGGCTATTTGGACAGAGGGCAATTTGGGACTAGGTGTTATTCAGTACATAGGGTTATTCAAGACACGGGGCTATTTGGGACAGGTGGCAATTTGGGTCAGGGGAAATTTGGGACACGAGAATTTTCGGAACACAGGGCTTTTTGGGACTGGGGGCAATTTGGGACACTGTGTTATTCAGGACATAGGGTTATTCGAGATACGGGGCTATTCAGGACAGGGGGCAATTTGGGACACAGGTGAATTTGGGACCGGGGGCAATTTGGGACATGATGTTATTCGGCAAATAGGGTTATTCGAGACACGAGGATTGTCGAGACACGGGGCCATTGGGGCCAGGGGAAATTTGGGACACGGTGTTATTGAGGAAATTGGGATATTCGACACACGTGTATTCGGGAAAGGGGGCAATTTGGGACACGGTGTGTTATCCGTTACAAACAGTTATTCAAGACGCAGGGATAGTTGAGATGCGGAGCTATTGGAGGCAACGGGCAATTTGGGACACGGTGTTATTCGGTACATAGGGTTATTCAAGACATGGGAATATTTGGGACAGAGGGCAATTTGGGACGAGGTGTTATTGGGAACATGGGTTACGAGACACGGGGCTATTTGAGACAGGGGAAATTTGGGGCACGGTGTTATTCGGTACATAGGGTTATTCGAGACTGGGCTATTGGGGACAGGGGGCAATTTGGGACAAGTGTTATTCGGGTAATCAGATTATTCGAGATACGGGGATAGTCGAGAACCGGGGCTATTATGGACAGGGGGCAATTTGGGACATGGTGTTATGCGGCAAATAGGGTTATTCGAGACACGAGGATTGTCGAGACACGGGGCCATTGGGGACATGGGGCAATTGGGGCCAGGGGGAAATTTGGGACACTGTGTTATTCGGTACATAGGGTTATTCGAGACACGGGTATATTTGGGACACGGGCTATTTGGGACAGGGGGCAATTTGGGACACGGTGTTATTCGGTACATCGGGTTATTCGAGATACGGGGCAATTTTGGACACGGTGTTATTCGCGAAATCGGGTTATTCGAGACATGGGGATATTTGGGGCACGGGCTATTTGGGACAGAGGGCAATTTGGGACAGAGGGCAATTTGGGACGAGGTGTTATTCGGAACATGGGTTTATTCGAGACACGGGGCTATTTAGGACTCGATGTTATTCAAAATATAGGTCCTATATAGTTTCTCTCATAGTTGCTTACTTGAAATTTTTAAATAGAGCTTGGACTTTTCTGGTACCAGAACATGGTAGAATATTTTGGAATATCAAGAATATTTGAGAATTCAAACAATAGCTAAATGACCAAAAATTTTCAGGTATAATAATAAAATAGTTGAAAATAATTACTAGGAATCTCGGAGTAATGATAAAATTTAAATATAGATAAAAGCTTCTCAAGAGAATTTCTTCTACTGAAAGTAAAATTAGCTTACTGAATTTCTTCTTTTAGCCAGGACCTTGGAATTGGCAATACCCCATTTGAACTTAAATCTCGTGAAATCAAAGTGCTTATTTTCACCTCAGTCAACGAGTTTCGCTTCAGGAACAAAGATGCAGACCTTGTGATGCTAAAAGCCATATTTTTCCGGATTCTTCAATATAATTATGAACAAAGTAAATATTCAAATTAGAAAATTTTCACTTAATGGTTTTTAGTTAAAGATATCTTCTAAATATGATGTTCATTAAACTAACTTTATATTATATTTTTCTGATCCTTATATGCTTTATCGAAAGAAGATATGCTAATCAAATTTTTACTCAAAACATAGCTTTAAACAAAACATATTGAACTTACGGAATGTTGATATTAATCATGCTATCGAAATGTGGTAATAATTGGGTAAAGCTATTCCTATCTAGATTCTAATCGAATATTCGCAAACAAATCAAATATTTGCATAAATCATCAGAATATGAAGTTGGTTTATCAACCACTAATAATCTAGTCTGTCCACACATTGAATCTCCTGTGTTCTTGATTCCTTATCGCATTTTTATTTCCTGTAATTTTCTAGTTATTCAGTTGGACATTTTATTATAAGCTTATAAAAATTTATTTATATAATTGTTGTTAACAAATAAAATTATTTATTCTCTTGTAAATTCCCTAAAGGTTTAAAAATTAGATATTTACACTTGGTTACGTTGAAAGAATGAAGTTTCTACCTCCAAAAATAGTCAAACAGTGCATTTGTTAATTAAATTTGTATAAACAATTATCAATTGTTATTGAATGACTAAATCGCGTAAGTGAATGACATTTGTCTATCATTTTTGGCCAATTCAGTAGGAAAAACTTATTTATGTTATTAGAAATACCTGATATGGCCAATTGTTTATAAAATTTGTTTATAAAATAACAAATTAATTATTGTCTTGCATGAATATAGTCAAAAATGAATTTCTGTTTATAAATTATTCATATTTAGTGCGAATTAATTGACAAATCACTGTCAATCTTCATGAATCCATTTCCACTCACTTATTTGTTTATAACAAGTTCAATAAATTTTTAAAAAATAGCTAAGCTTTTGGAAAGCTTTCCTGGATAGTTACTTCATTGATTCTAGGTATTTGGAACTGAATCTAAGTTAATCTTGAAACCCGGTGTTCAAAAAAAAATTTTTTTTTCATTTTTGTTATGAAACAAAAAAAAATAAATTCTTTATATTCAAAATATGAATCGACATTCTTGTGCCAAAATTTATAAGCTAGGCGTAAAGGAGTAGAGGCTGTTACATTATAGGAGTAAAAATTGTTATATTGTATAATCATCAAGATCCAACAGCCCTCCAGCATATCTTTTTCTTCTAATTAGTTCGTTAATCATATTATGTAATACCATCGTGGCTTCCATCTGAATTCCAATTAAAATTTTTAATTATAAACAAATTTATCAGACTATTACGATTATTACACAGGCATAGAAAAGGAAAAAAGTGCTTGTTATAAAAGGAGATATATTATATTTTTTGACATGCTGAGCCGGAATCCGGTGTCCGATTAACCCCACCATGTCTTAATCAAGGTCAATTAAAGGTCAAATAGACAAAAAGACTATTTTGAGAATAAATGACAACTATTCCTCATGGTTTTTGGGTTGCTGAATTCGAATCCGGTGTCCGATTAACTGTATTACGTCTTACTAAAGGTCAATTGAAGGTCAAATCGAAAAAAATTTTTTTTTATCAAAAGTTACTACTATTCCTCAAGTTTTTGGGGTCGCTGAATCCAAATCCGGTGTCAGATTAAATCCACTACGTCGTCTTAATCAATTAATTTATATGAACGGATCAGAAGTTTATAGAAATGAGTTTTGTTTTATCCGTTTATTAAATTATTTTAATTTTTATCAAGATTCATTAATATTGGTCTAATAAGCATTTCTGTCTCCAAAATTGCCTAAGATAATAAAAATTTGTTTATATAATTGTTTTTAACAATTGAAATTGTTTATTGTTATGTAAATTCCTTAAAGCTTTAAAAATTATTCATTTAGACTTGATTATGTTGAAAGAAGCAAGTTTCTAACTCTGAAAATAGCCAAACAATGCATTTGTTAATTAATTATGTTTAAACAATTATCAATTGTTATCAATTGGTAGCAAAGAGTGATTGGTAAATAATAAGCTACAAATAACATCATAGAAACGCAATTTTATCTCCAAAATTGCCTAAGAAGATATGAATTTGTTTATATAATTGTTTTTAACAATTGAAATTGTTTATTGTTATATAAATTCCTTAAAGCTTTAAAAATTATTCATTTAGACTTGATTACGTTGAAAGAAGCAAGTTTCTAACTCTGAAAATGGCCAAACAATGCATTTGTTAATTAAATTTGTTTAAACAATCATCACTTGTTATTGAATGCCTAAATATAATAAGTAAGTAACATTTCTCTATAATTCTTGTCGGATTCAGTAAAAAAAACTTTATTTATTTCATCATAAGGACCTGATATGGCCAATTGTTTATCAAATTTGTTTATAAAATAACAAATTATTTATTGTCTTTCATGTATTTAATTAAAAAGTGGTTTCAGAGTATAAATGATTCATATTTTGGACGAATCAATCTAAGAATCACTGTCAATCCCCATGAATCCATTTCCACTCACTTATATTTGTTTATAACAAATTCAATACATTTTTAAACAATTGCTAGGCAATTAAAAAACTTTACTGAATAATTACTTCATTGATTCTAGGTATTTGGGATATTGAATTCCAGTAGTTCTATAAAGCCGGTACTTGATTAGAAATTAACATTAACAATTGATTAATTAATTAACTAATTAACTAATTAAATAATTAAAATTAGCAATTAACCGGTTTGATTTGGGCCTGATCAGTTTTTTCAAATTTTTCCACATGGGAAAGAATTCTAAAAATATCAGGGAATATTAATAAAATATATGGGAATATTTGCCAGGAATATCAAAGTAGTCGACCCAAAAGTAAAATAAAATTTTTTTATTTAAAGTAAAATTAACTTATTGAAATTCTTCTCTTATCTAGGACCTTGGAACTTACTGATTTAAAAAAAGAATATTAGTCAAGAGATTAAGCTCACAATAAGATTTTTTTATTATCTTAGAATCTTATTTATTTTGGCTATTGGAATGTAAACATGAACTACCTGTGAATTCAATCTCAGATGTTCCATTTACCTATATTTATATTTTAAAAAAAATTATTTAAATCAGTTCAGAAATATCAAATTGTTCAGAAATATCAAATTGTCCACTCACCATATATTGTTAATGATATTGAAAATAATAATTAAAGGAATTGTTTTAGTTCTTATAAATGTATTCAATACAATATTGGAAAAAAATTAATGTTTCATTGTTTTTCTAGGGATTGTAGAAAAACAAATCTAATATATTCTCTCTGATGAGAATATAAAAAATTAAAATATTAAGATAAAGAAAAAAAAGGAATTATTTATTATTATTATTATTATTATTATTATTTATTAATATTTTTATTATTATTTCAATCGATCCCTAAATTAATTATTAATTTATTTCAAAATTTATACAAAATTATTAAGAAATAAATAACCGTGCATTTATAATATTAATTTAACAGAATATTTTTCATTCTTATATTCCCTATTTTCTTATCCAACACATTTTTGATATTTGCATTAACATTAATTTTATCGTGTAAAATATTTTGACAAGTAGTTATACTGCTATTAAAGGTATTTATGTAAAAGATTTATTATGTTGTTTATTCTCAGGTTCATGATATGAATTTTTTGAAAATAAGTAATATTTCACAATTTTCTTGATCGTGCGTCACATCTCGAGAGTATTGATCTGACTATAATTCTACTGCTACGACAAAATCAATATTTTTTCTTGATAAAAGAGGAAAAATATCGTTAATGTTAAAAACTTTTCAAAATAAAAATTTAAGGGCATGTATTACTTACCCGATCCCTACCTTACCGACATTTTTTTCTCTGTAACGCTACTTCTACATTTATTGAGATACCACATTGAAAATTTCTATACTTGAAGCTACAGCCTTAAGGTACGTTTGTCTGGTGCTAAATATTGACATTTAAAAAAAAAATCTTTTTTCATTTTTTTTTATTTTTACAAAAATTTAAGACGAGGCAAACATACATTAGCACATTTTCTTTAATTTTATAAATTTTCAATTTGATATCTTTATAAATGTAAACGTAGCGTTACAGAGAAAAAAATGTCGGTAAGATAGGGATCGGGTAAGTAATACATGCCCTTAAATATGCGTAAAAAATGGAAAAAAATCGATATTTTTTAAAAATTTCATAATTTTACAACAAATTAATTTAAAAACAAATATAATACCTTCCCTGATGAGAATGTAAAAAACTATAAGACCCTCATAAGACCCCATAAGATTCCAAAAGGACCCCATACAATTTCCATGCGACTCTCACAGAAAATTGCGGGTCAAGAACATGGGATAAGGAGTCTAGAATATCCGGAGCTTAAATGTGGACAGACTAGATTATTAGTGGTTGATAAATCAACTTCACGTTCTGATCATTTAAGCAAATATTTGATTTGTTTGCGGATATTAGATTAGAATCTAGACAGGAATAGCTTCACCAAATTATTACCACATTTCAATTTCACGATTCATATCAGAAGTCCGTAAGTTCAGTATTTTTTTATATATTACATATATTTATATAATATATATTATATATTATAT
>UCOH01012074.1:0-17089 GCA_900474275.1 Synergus japonicus
TAATATAATAATATAATATAATAATATAATAATAATATAATATTAATATACCCTTATATTAATAGTGAAATACAACTAATAATTAGTAAAAATTTTCACTAAAGTAAATTAGTGGCTCACTTTTCACTAATTCAGATTTTAGAGAGTGTAAGGGTTATATCGGATAACTAATTAAATTAGTAAGAACTTACTGATAATCAGTGGACTAATTACTGAATTGATCAGTGAAAAGTCTGAAATCACTGATACATCAGTGAAATACTTAATCACTAATTAAATCAGTGAAATTTTCACTGATTCAAATTTACAGAGTATTGAAACGACTTCAACCCAATATGAAAACAAAGATGAAAACAAGTGCCCTAAAATGTTCAGGATATCATTTTTAAACCTACTTTTCGATATTTTAACAAATATTTTTAGGCAATTAAAGAATCACTTCAAGTTATTTACGGAAGCATAGATGAGATACGTCATACCTCGAAATGGGAAAAGATAAGGAAATAAATAAGCGCGTTTCTTCTTGGTAGACATTCAATTTTGTTATGGAATCTCAGCGTTTGAACATAAATTATGATAAATCATTGTTTATTGAAGGATAGGGATATGGTTCTGTGTTAAAACATATTTACAAGAAATGAGTGATCTCAATACAGAGTTGAAAGATCGGCGAGAGATTTTTTTCTTTCTTTTTTTTTTTTTTTTGAAGCGTCTGTAGTTATTCTCGTGCCCAGGTGTGAGCCTGTAACGTAACATAAACATGCCAACTTCTCTTAATGTATTAACGCATCCCTCTTCTTCCCACTTACTTGTTTTTCTCCCTCCATTCATTCCTCTGGATCTCTTTTACGTGCGGCTTTTTCAGAAACAATCCCCACTTGAAAATCTCAGAAAGAACTTCACGTCAAGAGGGCCTTCAATTTTTCCAGACGAGTTTAAAAATAATCTGAATTTTGCTATTATATGTCATTTAGCAAGTCAGAGAAATAATTTTTATTATCGTTTCAACTGATTTCAATGAATTCTGTCATTTCAGACTCAATGACTTCTTAGTCTAAAAGATCACCATATCTGCATTATCTTTGCGATTGACGTAATTACGAAATATATTATTTTGAAGAAATTCTACGGTAATTAATCCTAAAGGACAATATGCGAATTATTATTTTTTGTATGGTGTAAGCGAAACGAAATAAAAGTCAAATCAATATTTAATGTCGGAAATTTAAAATTTCGTTAACTTACAATTTCAGGAATTTTAAACGAGGATTTTCATTTTATGGAATTTTTAAGGATTTCATGGAATTTGATGGGATTTCTAATAATTTAAGTGCATTTTAAAGGATATAAAGATATTTTAATTGTTACTATACAGTTTTAAAGAATTTCAAGAAGTTTTTGGGAATTTTAAGAGATTTTTAGGTATTTTAAGCGATTGCGAAGGTTTTCGTGAAATTTTAAGGGTTTTCATGGAATTTTATGAAATTTATAATGATTTTAAGAGATTCTAAATGTTAAGAAACTTCAAGAGGTTTCTATATAGGAATTACAAGAGATTTTAAGAAATTTCAAGGAATTTCTAAGGCTTTTTATAAAATTTTACAGCACAAGCAAATTTTCCTTATTTTTGCGAGATTATTTTCTTTTTTTTCTTATTACAACTTCAAGTCGATATCATTCAAAAGCCAATCAAATTTTCAACAACAATATATGCGAGATTTTCGAGACATTTCGTTACAACAATTTTTTTAAGATAGGACTAGCAAAACAACACGTGCGCTACGCACACGATTAATTTGGTTTTACTTCTTACAAGAATTCCAAGAAGTTTCTGGAAATTTTAAGAGATTTCCATGAATTTGAAGCAATTTCGAAGGTTTTCGTGAGATTTTAAGAGACATAAAAAGGTTTCAGGGATTTCAAGAGATTTTGAATCTTGTCGTGGAATTTCGAAATTTCAAAAGGTTTTTGGGAATTTTAAAGGATGTTAAGGGATTTTAATCGCTCTCATGGAATTTCCAGGAATTTTAAGAGAATTCACGAGATTTTAATGATTTTTAAAAGACTTTGGCATTTTGAAGAGTTTTATTAAATTTTATGAAATTTCTATTAATTTTAAGGAATGTTACGAGATTTTTATGTCTTTCAAAATATTTTATGAGATTTAAAGGATTTCGAAATTTGTAAGGGAATCTTATGGAATTTCGAGGAACTGCAAAATTTTAAAAGGTTTCTGAGAATTGAAGGGATTTTAAATGTTATAATAGAATTTCCAAGAATTTTAGGACAATTAAGAGATTTTAATGAGTTTTCAAACAGTGCCGTTTAACATTTCGTTATACAATCTACCCTTATTAGAGAGAAATTTCAAAAGATTTCTAGAAATTTTAGTGGATTTTAACAATTTTCAAGTCATTTTTAGAAATTTTAACGAATTTCAAGAGGTTTTTAAGAATTTAAAGAGATTTTAACAAATTTTCGAGGATTTCTAACAGTTTCTAAGGTTTTAAGGGATTGTAAATGTTTTCGTGGCAAATATTATCGCAGAATTGAAAAAATTTCAAGAAGTTTCTGAGAATTTTAAAAGGGGTTCACGAATTTTAAGAGTTTTTAAGGGACTTTAAATCTTGTTGTGAAGTTTCGAGAAATTTTAAGAGATTTCAAAAGGTTTCAGAGAATTGTAAAGAACTTTAAAGAATTTTAAATGTTGTGATAAAATTTCCAGAAATTTTAAAGAAATTCAAGAGATTTTGTGAAATTTCTAATAATTTGTAGGGATTTTTTGGTTATTATTAAAAGATTTTATAGAATTTTAAGGATTCCATGAAATTTAACGAGATTTCTAATAATTTTAATATTATAGATTTTTAATGTTTATCTTTAAATCTTATCGTGGAAGTTAAAGAATTTGAATAATTTTCTGGAAATTTTTAGAGGTTTTTAAGAATTTAAAGAGATTTTAACAAATTTTGCAGGAATTCTAACAGTTTCTAAGGTTTTAAGGGATTGTAAATGTTTTCGTGGCAAATATTATCGCAGAATTGAAAAAATTTCCAGAAGTTTCTGAGAATTTTAAAAAGGGTTCACGAATTTTAAGAGTTTTTAAGGGACTTTAAATCTTGTTGTGAAGTTTCGAGGAATTTTAAGAGATTTCAAAAGGTTTCAGAGAATTGTAAAGAACTTTAAAGAATTTTAAATGTTGTGATAAAATTTCCAGAAATTTTAAGGAAATTCAAGAGATTTTGTAAAATTTCTAATAATTTGTACACAGAAAAAACAAGGACTGAAAGTATTTACAGCTGAAATCAGTTTTTAGGCTGAATTTCAGTCATAAGTCAGTTTTTAGTCTGAAATTCAGCCTAAAAACTGATTTCAGCTGTAAACACTTTTAGTCCTTGTTTTTTCTGTGTAGGGATTTTTTGGTTATTAAAAGATTTTATAGAATTTTAAGGATTCCATGAAATTTAACGAGATTTCTAATAATTTTAATATTATAGATTTTTAATGTTTATCTTTAAATCTTATCGTGGAAGTTAAAGAATTTGAATAATTTTCTGGAAATTTTTAGAGGTTTTCACGAATTTTAAAATATTTCAAGAGACAGAAAAACACTTGTCTCATTTTGGGACAAAGATTGAACTGTGAAATTTTTATGAGTTTTAAAAGATTTTCGTAGAATTTTCAAGGATTTCATGAAATTTTATAAAACTCAGGATTTTAAGAGACTTTAAATCTTAAGAAATTCCAAGAGCTTGTTAGGAATTTTTAGTTAATTGATTCTTTCGAATTTTAACTAGGGTTTCAAGGCATTTATGATGTTAATGGTTTTCGTTGATTTTTAAGGAATTTCAAGAGATTTCTGAGAGTTTTAAGAAATCTTAACGAATTTTAAGGAATATCAAAACAAATAAGAACAAAAAGGCGAATAACGAAGAGACACGAGGACCGAAATTCTCACAATAAATAAGGGATGCAGGACAGAAATGATCCAATCGAAAAACACCTAGAATAATTGTCTGTCTTGTAATCAACGTGGCGAAATGCACGTTAGCATGACGTGCTCGCGATATAAAGTGTTTACTGTTATTAATGATTAGATGCGCCAGCACGTGTTAGTGGCACGAGCTACCCCTCAAATCACAACTATTACACGAAACTGCACCACTCTTCTCCCTTTTTCTGTGTATTGGTAGCCATTCGAGTGTGTGGTTAAGATAACACACGCACAAAAAGAGCTACCAACAAGAGAGAAGGAATAAGTATGAGGTATGAGATGTGCGAGGGAGTTCTCGTCGAAGGCAGTCAGTCAGTGGTGCAAGAGTTCGGTCAAGAGAGTGGTCACCATTTTCTCTCCTCCGGCCCTTTCTCTTTCACTTTCTTTCTTTCGTTTCTTCGCGTATCATCCCTTCCGTTTCATTAAAAAAAAAAGAAATTATCAAAAATGTGTCATTACAATACAAAATACCCAATTGATTCTAAAGAATTTCAAACTGAAGCTCTAGTGTCTAAACTATGCCCTGTCAAATCAAATAAAGGTGAAAAAAGGTGAACAAGATTGTTTAAAACTAGCAGATCATACAAGAAATTGAGAAGCAACTCTCCCCATCAAGAAAGACAATAATCATCTCTAAACTGCGTACAAAGAAGTGCAACTAGTGATATAAGTACTAAAAAAAGTGGTCAAGAGCATAATATTAATAATTAATGAAACAAGCGGTGGAATAAGAAGATATTAACAAGAGTATTATTAACAAACATCGACTTTAATGTGCAATCAGAGTGCAGTGTTGCTGCTCCCTATCACATAGACTAGGAGGAATTTGCAGAAATATCAAGAATGCTGATTGTTCATGCGCTCAAGAGACTGAGGGGGAAATTCCGGCGGTATTTTGTCTGATTTTCGATTGATTGTATATAAGCAACTAGTTCTACAGTGATAAGAATTGATTGGCCCAAAAGGGATTGCAATGCAGAGAGAAGCAGGTAGTTTTTTCTCCAGGCATTTAAATTAACACTGGGGTGGTAATGAGCTCTGCATGGAATATGGTGGCGGTAACAAAGTGAGTGAGAAGTGAAAAAGTGCTAAGCGATTGGAAATTTAACACGGTTTTTACCCAGAGGCTTCAAGATGATTAACACTAATCGAAACCAAAGGAAAATCAACCGAAGAAGATCTCCTAGAAGAAGGGGCATCTCCTCTGCAGAAATTCACTCAGGTATTATTTTAATTGATTTTCATTTGTCTTCATTCTTCTCTTCCAAAGATAACGTAAATAGTACAATATTGAATGTTTGAAATTGAAAATTGTATATACTGTATATACTGTAGAAGAATTCTAATAAAAAATCACAGATAGAATGGAATTTTGTTTCTTGAGACAAAAGCTTCCTGACCACACACATTAAACATCCTGCAGAGAAGTTTATTTCTTTTTAACCCTCTCATTCTCCACTAAGATTGTTTATGTAAGATTAAGGTTCTCATGCTGCTTCCACATTTCCTGAAAATTGTGAATTGTTATTTCGTCTTTTATTATAGCTCAATATATTCTCTGCTTGAAAAAAGAAGAAGAATTCCGAGAAGACTTGGAAGTTTAAAATTTAATTAAGGAAGGAAATGTACGCATTAAGTGGAAAATTAATTATCAGAGATGATTAACAATCTCGAGAGGTGCATAAACTTAACTTTGTAGAAAGGTGCATTTCATCGATTCTAAATCATGCTAGTTAATTGATTCTATTTCGAATTCATGGGCTAACCGTTATAGAGAGATCGTAACCGTACTCACTTTGAAGTTGTGGCCGTAATATGATTTGGAACATAATGGTATGTGCAACAGAAATGGCAGGTAGTCGTAAAGAGAATGAAGAATAATAATGACAATAATTGTTCTGATACCGATACCTAGGTCACAATCTTGGACAACCTATTTTTTTTTTTTTTTTTAATAAAACAATAGCTTTTATACTTATACAGTAACAATTCATTTTTTTAATGCTATATTTACCAGTTAGATTTAAGTTCTCCTTTTTAATAATACTACACTCAGAAAAATACTTGTTTCAAATCAAAACTTTTATTTTAATAACTCAAAGTTAAAATTTCTTTATATTGAAGAAAACTTTCTTTCTTTTAAAATAATTTTGTTTTATTCAAACGAAGTTTCTTTGATTCAAACATTATTTTGAATTATTTTAATTTAAAGAAACTGTTTGCGAACTTTTTAGATTTTTTTCATTTTCTTATACTTCAAGATATTTAGAATGATTTTAAACAATTTCAAGAGATTTCGAATGAATTCAAATAATTTTAATATGTAGAATTCAAGTTCTCCTTTTTAATAATACTACACTCAGAAAAATACTTGTTTTAAATCAAAACTTTTATTTTAATAACTCAAACTTAAAATTTCTTTATATTGAAGAAAACTTTCTTTCTTTTAAAATGATTTTGTTTTATTCAAACAAAGTTTCTTTGATTCAAACATTATTTTGAATTATTTTAATTTAAAGAAACTGTTTGCGAACTTTTTAGATTTTTTTCATTTTCTTATACTTCAAGATATTTAGAATGATTTTAAAGGATTTCAAGATACTTTCAGTGATTTCTAAATATTTTAAACGATTTCAAGAGATTTCGAATGAATTCAAATAATTCAAATACGTAGAATTCAAGTTCTCCTTTTTAATAATACTACACTCAGAAAAATACTTGTTTTAAATCAAAACTTTTATTTTAATAACTCAAAGTTAAAATTTCTTTATATTAAAGAAAACTTTCTTTCTTTTAAAATAATTTTGTTTTATTCAAACAAAGTTTTATTGATTCAAACATTATTTTGAATTATTTTAATTTAAAGAAACTGTTTTCTGCATTCCTTTTGCTAAAAGCAGAGCGTCATAAATTTGCATCGCAGATTTTGTAAGATATTTGAAAACTGTTTGCGAACTTTTTAGATTTTTTTCATTTTCTTATAATTCAAGATATTTAGAATGATTTTAAAGGATTTCAAGATACTTTCAGTGATTTCTAAATATTTTAAACGATTTCAAGAGATTTCGAATGAATTCAAATAATTTTAATATGTAGAATTTAAGTGACACTTCAGAGCTCTTGAAATTCGTTCATATCACTATAAACACTATAAACAATAATAATAATAATAAGGAACAAAAGGCTTCATCATTACTGAATTATTGATTGATAGATAGATCGAATTGACAGCTTCAGATTTTCTACATGTGTCTGTTAGAAACACATAGAATTATTTAAAGTTTATTAATCGATTACTAGTTTTTTCTGGGATGATTTGAATAATTTCAATTCTTTTCGGATTTTTTCCATAATTCCAAGTTTTTTTGAATTTATTAAATAGGAAAATAGTTGAAGTTCGATATACATAAAAATATACAAGAATTAAGGAAGAAATTTGAACAAAGAAGGGAATATTAAGACAAGACCAACGAATTAGAACTCACGCCCAATTTATTACATGCATAGTGCATTCATTCACGCAAATGCAGTTTCTCAGTCATCATTCACTGTCAATTTTAGATTCTCGATACGATATTATCAGAAATGGGGATTTAGTTTAAAATTCATTCATGTCATGATAGCGTGATATATATGTATATCAATCCCTTCATATAAGAAAGTCCATTTCGCAATTTGAATCTTGTTTTGGCTGATACTCTGTACTATTGATCTGATAGTTCGTTTTCATATTTCATTACACATTATATTTTATATTTCATAATACGTAATCTTCTTTTGAAACTCTCTTTATGATAAAAGCCACATGTTTCGTGGATTGTTTTCACTTGAATATTAATTGGACTTTATATGTAAAACCTAGTGAATTTTCTATTTGTAATATCGCGCAGACTGCAGATTGGAAGATTTTAACTTGAATCACTTAAGTCAAGAGACATGTGAACAAGGTGTAATCTTAACGATTATTATTTACGAGAGGATGAAGATGGATGTGAGCAAAGTTCCTATAGTACTACTATAACAAAATTTTACAAAACAAATCGTAAATCACTCGATGTCGATGTCATTAGCTCTCGTTTTACAGAATGGATGCTAATTTTTCAGCGATAATGTGGATACACAGAGCAGTTAAAATTGTTTGCTTTCCAAGTATATAATGCGTCAAAGATAGATAAGTTTTTAGAGTTTTGGTGACTTTTAGGGAAAGATAAATACAAGAAATAAGATATATAAAATAAAATATATAAAATAAAATATGTAATATAATCTGCTAAAAATATTTAAATAAACAATAAAATGTCTTGTTTAACGTATTTCCTCGAGGAAAAAGTTGTAAAGGAAGTTGGGGGACATCGCAGTTCTAAATGAACATTGAAACTTGAACCCTCTTAATTTTACTTTGTGACTGAAGCTTTTAGAGTTTCGAATTTCATTTTTTGTTAAGGAGAGCGATATAAGAAGGTAAACAAATGGGAAAGTGGTCTATTAATATCGAAACCGGTGTGTTTATGGAGATCCTTGATACTTTAAATTAAAGAAGATGGCTCAGGGTAAATATGGAGGGAAAAGGATCACATATTGTATACTCGCCTGTGCCTCGCTTAAAAAGACAGTGAAGGCATTCATTTGGTACTAGAGACTTGCAACGGGTCAAAGCGTTATCTCCGCGGTCAGCGGTCTTGGAAGATCAACTCTTGCTATATTATACATATATCATTCATTTATTTGGTTGATTCAAGACAATCTTGAGTTAAATGTACCAAATTCTTCAATCCACCAAAAAATTTCACTCCCACATCCAAAGATTTACCTGACTTTCGCATTTGAAAAAGACATGTTTAATTAAAGATAATTAGAACTAAAGGCAAATAGAACTACAGACAAATAGAACTACAGAAAGACTAAAATAATTAGTTATAAATACTTTGGAATTTCTTAAGATACCTTTCAAGATAAATTTTCAATAAATAGAAAAACACTGTAGATAAAAAATATCAGCAAAGTAAATTAATATCTCGACACTACTCTTATAGTACTTATAACAGTATTGACGTTTAAATACGATTGTCTTATCACACAATATTATTGTTAATGCAGCAATCGAGGAATATTAAGTAATTTGTAATAATTATAATTATCGACGCTTTAAAACGAAAAAAGTCGTTTTTTTATCGACGTTATTCGCAGAAATCGGACACTAATCCATATATATGAATAATGCATCTCCCGAATTTTAGAAGCACTCTATTAATCTAGTCTGTTTGTTACAAAATATGTATCTATAATCAGTTTGTTGTCAGTGTGTCTAATGTGTGTGAACTAACTGACTAATCGAAAACTTTAACTGTCAATTCGAGTATCAGCTTAAGATAATGCTTTATCTTTGATTTCTAATTCGGCTTATCGCTCAGGATTCAGAGGTCCTAAAGATACTGAGGTCCTAAGATCTTTGGGGACGTTGAACGTAATCCGAGAAAAAAGGCTCTTCTTTTTTTCGAATTATCTTAAATATCATTACGTCTCTCAGATTATTATGCCTCTTTCAGATTAATGCTGACTTTTAAATATCACGGGCCATAATATTTTCCTACAAGAAAACACGAGGAACAAAATTTTGATTGTGAAATAATGAAGTAATGTTATTTACTTGTTTTTGTCTTATTTTGTATATTCCGTCTTTTATCTACAATATTTCTTCTGCTATTTTTATATACAAGAACGAACGCGCGCTCCGTGCGCACATTTGACCTTTTTATTCAATATTATATAATGTATTATACTTTATTTCTCTAATCTCTTAAAATCTATGTTAAACTTTGTGAAAATCTCTTAAAATTCCCAGGAAAATTTTTGAAATTTTATAGTATCATTTAAAATATTCTTATATATTTTATATCCCTTAAAGTATCAGAAAAATTTTTCAAAATCACTTAAAATTATTAGAAATCTCATAAAATTCCTTAAAACCTCATAAAACTCTTAAAAAGCTTTTAAAATCCCTTAAAAATTCACGAAATATCCCAAAATCCCATACAATTCCACAAAATCATTTAATTATCCTAAATATCTTTTGAAGTTTGTAAAAATCAGTGAAAATCTCTAAAAATTCCTAGAAACCTTTTGAAATTCCATGACAAACTTTAAATTCTCTTAAAATTCCTACAAAAATTCTTGAAATTTTACGGTAACAATTGAAATCTCTTTATATTTTTTATATCCCTTAAAAATATTTCTTAGAAATCTTATCAAATTCCATAAATCCTTTTAAATTCTCACAAACTTATTTAAATATCAGAAAAATCTCTCGAAATCAATTAAAATTATTAGAAATCTCATAAAATTCCTCAAAATTCCAGGATAATATTTCAAATTCCTTAATACCTCATAAAACTCTTACAAAGCTTTTTAAATTACTTAAAATTTCACGAAATGTTATAAAATCCCATTCAATTCCACAAAATCGTTTTAATATCCTAAAAATCTCTTGCATTTCGTACAAATTACTTAAAAATCGTTAAAAATCTACATACAAACCTTCAAAATCATTAATCTCTTGAAGTCCATGTTAAAATTAGTGAAAATCTCTAAAAATTCCTAGAAACCTTTTGAAATTCCATGACAAACTTTAAAATCTCTTAAAATTCCTAGAAAAATTCTTGAAATTTTACGGTAACAATTGAAATCTCTTTATATTTTTTATATCCCTTAAAAATATTTCTTAGAAATCTCATAAAATTCCTCAAAATTCCAGGATAATATTTCAAATTCCTTAAAACCTCATAAAACTCTTACAAAGCTTTTTAAATTACTTAAAATTTCACGAAATATTCTAAAATCCCATAGAATTTTACAAAATCGTTTTAGTATCCCAAAAATCTCTTGAATTTCGTACAAATTACTTAAAAATCGTTAAAACTCTACATAAAAACCTTCAAAATCATTAATCTCTTGAAGTCCATGTTAAAATTAGTGAAAATCTCTAAAAATTCCTAGAAACCTTTTGAAATTCCATGACAAACTTTAAAATCTCTTAAAATTCCTAGAAAAATTCTTGAAATTTTACGGTAACATTTAAAATCTCTTGATATTTTTTATATCCCTTAAAATTATTACATAGAAATCTTATCAAATTCTATGAAATCCTTTAAAATTCTCACAAACTCATTTAAATATCAGAAAAATCTCTCGAAATGAATTACAATTATTAGAAATCTCATAAAATTCCTTAAGACCTCATAAAACTCTTACAAAACTTTTAGAATCTCTTAAAATTTCACGAAATATACTAAAATCTCATTCAATTCCACAAAATCGTTTTAATATCCTAAAAATCTCTTGAATTTCGTAAAAATCATTTTAAAATCGTTAAAAATCCACATAAAAACCTTCAAAATCATTAATCTCTTGAAATCCCTGTTAAACTTAGTGAAAATCTTTAACAATTCCTAGAAACCTTTTGAAATTGCATGACAAACTTTAAAAATCTGTTAAAATTTTCAGAAAAATTCTTGAAATTTTACGGTAACATTTAAAATATCCTAAAAATCTCTTAAATTTCGTAAAAATCGTTAAAAATCCACATAAAAACCTTCAAAATCATTAATCTCTTGTAATCCATGTTAAAATTAGTGAAAATTTTTTTAAATTTCTAGCAACGTCTGGAATTTTCTCAACTCTTAAAATTACTAAAGATTTCATCAAATTCCATGAAATCCTAAAAATATTTAAAAATATTTTATAAATCCGAAATATTGATTGAAAACCCTTAAAATTTTACGAAAACGTTCGAAATCTTTGTAAATTGTACAAAATCTTTTAAAAATCATAAAAAGCTTTTGAAAATTGCACAAAATTCCCTTAAAATTCCTAGATTTTCAATGTACCTATTTCGAGTTTAGACTCGTGACCAAATGATTATTAATGAAACAAAATCCAAAATTTCAAATTCTATTTGCGCGGAATGTACGATTCGGTAAGATTCGATTGTCGAAAATCACTATCGATACTTACACAACGAATAACACAGAAAAAAAAAATTTTTAATTAAGCCCGAAAGGATTAGTTTATGTTACATTTTAAGCCAGTTTTTAGGCTTAAATTTAGTTTTAAGCTCAAAAACTGGCTTAAAATGTAACACAAACTAGTCCTTTCGGGCTTGATTTAAAACTTTTTTTTTCTGTGTCAGGAGTGCAGAATAGGCATTACGATATTTCAACTTCGACTCAATCATCTTTTTAGAATAGACTCATCGAATTAAATAAATAACGTATGTTTTTTTAAATGACTTTCTCAAATTGCTTTCTAGGGCAATATATAGTGCTTCTACTGTTATCCTTGGCTTTGCAGGTCATTTGGAGTTTCGCAATGGCAAATTACCTGCTATGATATTTTTTTAAGACCACATAAGAGCTTCTGTACCCCATATCTGTTGCATCTTATGATACTCATTAATATACTTGCAAAATGGCTAGGGCTCAATACAAAGGGGCCTCTGTGCAGATTCGTCGGCAGCTCTGTAGTGCTTTTACAAATCACCGCGAGATCGTCTTAGATTACGTTTATAGAAACCGTCGGTGGTTGCATTATGTAATGAGGAAAAAAGTAGAAGCAAACTAATTATTGTTAATCTTCAAGTCAGATTGAAGCGTTTTATAGTTTTAATTAGAAGAACATCTTGTGACGTACACAGTTTACTTGTGACTTTACTTATATTATACTTGTGACAGTTTCGACTCTTTAGAGTAGATGATTTCTATTTTCAATTACTAATTATTAATTAATTAATTTGTTATTCCTTTCATCGCTTCATGAATAAGCAAGTGAAACGAATAAATTAAATTATATAATTATTTATTCACGCGTCATCTGTGTCCATATTTTTCGAAACGTATTACGGTCATTCCGAAAATTATGAGGTGTTCCAGAAAAGGTGTTCCATCAAGATACCGGAAAGGTGGTACTATAAGACACAATTTGGGTGGGCCCAGTAATGAATTGAACATTGTAATGTGGGCGAAGCAGCAGCCGGCTGAGGTTTACTCAGCTCATTGCAAATGTATGTGTGGGAGGGAAAAGAGGCGCTGTCTTGTATGACATCCTCTTCTTTCAGAAAATTAATTAATAATCTCACACCCCAAATAACTTTCCTAATAGTTTAGAAACTTCCATAAAGGAAATTTAAGAAAAATGTCTTTCCTTCAATTCACATCGAATAATTAATAAATCTTATCGAATTATGTGAAAGAATCGAGTGTTTTGCATTTATAAATAAGATTTGCATTTTATAAATAATAAAAAGTGTTTTATAACACTTTCTATTATGCGTTTATTTTTATTATGACTCTTTAAAAAAAAACTAATTTTTCATATGAAGCTGAGATGAATATAATAACTCAGATATTCACGGAGAAAAATCGATATTAAAAAGTAATATCTTGGCGCTATTTAACTATGGGACGATTATCTAGATATTCAGATATAATATCTTGATATTAAAATATATAATCCAAATATTTTAACATCCAATATTCTAATCTCTGGATATTAAATTTTAATATCAAGATATTATATCTAAATATATATAGATAGTCGGCCCATAGTTAAATAGCTAGATATTACTTTTTAGTATCTATTTTTCTCCGTGTTGTCGGTTCGCTTTTTTTTAAATATTTTCACGAAATATCCTAAAATCCCATACAATTCCACAAAATCGATTTAATATCCTAAAAATCTTTTGAATTTTGTAAAAATCGTTAAAAATCCAGATAAAAACCTTCAAAATCATTAATCACTTGATATCCATGATAAAATCAGTGAAAATCTCTAAAAATTCCTAGAAATCTTTTGAAATTCCACGACAAACTTTAAAATCTCTTAAAATTCCTAGAAAAATTCTTGAAATTTTACGGTAACAATTAAAATCTCTTTATATTTTTTATATCCATTAAAAATATTACATAGAAATCTTATCAAATTCCATGAAATCCTTTAAAATTCTCACAAAATCATTTAAATATCAGAAAAAGCTCTCGAAATCAATTAAAATTATTAGAAATCTCGTAAAATTCCTTAAAATTCTAGGATAATAATTCAAATTCCTTAAGACCTCATAAAACTCTTACAAAACTTTTAGAATCACTTAAAATTTCACGAAAAATACTAAAATCTCATTCAATTTCACAAGATCGTTTTAATATCCTAAAAATCTCTTGAATTTCGTAAAAATCATTTAAAAATCGTTAAAAATCCACATGAAAATCTTCAAAATCATTAATCTCTTGAAATCCCTGTTAAACTTGGTGAAAATCTGTAAAAATTCCTAGAAATCTTTTGAAATTCCATGACAAACTTTAAAATCTCTTAAAATTCGTAGAAAATATCTTGAAATTTTACAGTAACATTTAAAATCTCTTTATATTTTTTATATCCCTTAAAAATATTACATAGAAATCTTATGAAATTCCATGAAATCCTTTAAAATTCTCACAAAATCATTTAAGTATCAGAAAAATCCCTCGAAATCACTTAATATTATTAAAAATCTCATAAAATTCCTTAAAATTTCAGGGTAATAATTCAAATTCCTTAAGACCTCATAAAACTCTTACAAAACTTTTAGAATCCCTTAAAATTTTACGAAATATACTAAAATCTATTTAACTATATGAGACGACTATCTAGATATTTAGATATAATATCTTGATATTAAATTTTAATATCCAGATATTAAAGTATATAATCCAAATATTTTAACATCCAATATTTCAATCTCTGGATATTAAATTTGAATATCTGGACATTAAGTTTTAATATCAAGATATTATATCTAAATATCTATAGATAGTCGTCCCATAGTTAAATAGCTAGATATTACTTTTTAATATCCATTTTTCTCCGTGTTATCGGTTCGCTTTTTTAAAAATATTTTCACGAAATATCCTAAAATCCCATACAATTCCACAAAATCGATTTAATATCCTAAAAATCTCTTGAATTTTGTAAAAATCGTTAAAAATCCAGATAAAAACCTTCAAAATCATTAATCACTTGATATCCATATTAAAATCAGTGAAAATCTCTAAAAATTCCTAGAAAAATTCTTGAAATTTTACGGTAACATTTAAAATCTCTTTATATATTTTATATCCCTTAAAAATATTACATAGAAATCTTATGAAATTCCATGAAATCCTTTAAAATTCTCACAAAATCATTTAAGTATCAGAAAAATCCCTCGAAATCACTTAATATTATTAAAAATCTCATAAAATTCCTTAAAATTTCAGGGTAATAATTCAAATTCCTTAAGACCTCATAAAACTCTTACAAAACTTTTAGAATCCCTTAAAATTTCACGAAATATACTAAAATCTATTTAACTATATGAGACGACTATCTAAATATTTAGATATAATATCTTGATATTAAATTTTAATATCCAGATATTAAAGTATATAATCCAAATATTTTAACATCCAATATTTCAATCTCTGGATATTAAATTTGAATATCTGGATATTAAGTTTGAATATCAAGATATTATATCTAAATATCTATAGATAGTCGTCCCATAATTAAATAGCTAGATATTACTCTCTAAATCTGAATTAGTGAAAAGTGAATCACTAATTTACTTTAGTGAAAAATTCTACTAAGTGTCAGTTATTTTTAACTAAAACTTTACTGAAAAGTTGAAAACTGCGAATTGAAATAGTGAAATACTACTAATAATTAGTAAAAATGTTCACTAAAGTAAATTAGTGGCTCACTTTTCACGAATTCAGATTTAGAGAGTACTTTTTAATATCCATTTTTCTCCGTGTTGTCGCTTCTCTTTTTTAAAAATATTTTATGTGACGTTTCTCATTTTGGGATGATTATTATTTTAGAATTGCCATCCACGACGCATTCACCTGAGTTACTGGCAAGGCTACCGAATGCGGAAACTGCACACATCACAAATTGTACCGGTTCTCGTCGGGTTTGCGGCAGTGAGGCCGCTTGTCGTAAAATTGATGATAACACATCTATTTGTGTTTGTCCTCATGATGCGTCAATACCAACACCTGACATGAAATGTCCAAATCGCCTAATTGGTAAGCATTTTGGAAAAAGAAATAACAAACAGAAATTCTGTACACTTTTATCAAATTGATATACATTTATTCCTCTTTTCAGTTCCCTTAACACCTAAACCAATACACAATATAATTCCTCCGAGTGGTAACATCACTGATAATACAACTGTTCTTCCGGAAGCGGGACAGGTATGTTAAAATGATAACAATTGTTAAAATGTCAATAATTGTCAGAATTACAAAACTACATAGACTGAAAGGCAATTTTTATGTTTAATAATGGGACTTGATCATTTTTAGGTGGAACAGGCGAGACAAAAAGTACCTGAAATAGTTGGAATAGCTGTAGGCTGTTTTTTAGTACTGGCGATAGTAACGAGTGTAATATACTGCTACAGACGACGAAACTATAATGCGAAGTCCAAACGCAATTCGCTCGATGTAATGATTAATTATTGTGCCATTTCAATCTCAATAAAGCTCAGAAACTTTAGCACGGTTTTGATAACCTTGGCATACACTAACTGTTTTGCTCAACATTCCATGTACAAATATTATACTTATTAGTTAAAATTCCCCGATTCTTGTTTCAATTATAGAGATAAATTGTTTATACACGATTAAAAAATGCATTTCTCAAGTTGCATGTAAAATAATTAATTATATCTAAAACCTGGCGATAATTCGTTTCTTCATAGCACAGAAAATAAAGCCAAGTTCCCTAAAAGTACAATCTGAGCTTAAATTGCCTAAGGAATATAATCAGTTAATTAACATTGTCCCTTCTTTTTATAGAACACGCCTAGAAATCTTAAGAAAAGTCTTTTACTTGATAGTAAATGCACGAGAAATCCTCAATATTTTGCGTGCTCATCACCGGAAGTGCCTCTCCTGCAACGAGATTCACTCGTTTTTTTACAAGACATCGGAGAAGGTTGTTTTGGTAAAGTTTATAAAGGTAAGACAATAATATTACAAATCTTTATAATAATTATATATATATATATATATATATATA
>UCOH01012075.1:0-29324 GCA_900474275.1 Synergus japonicus
GTTCAACCCCTAGACACTATCATCGTTAAAGTCAGACTCCGGACCCACCTGTCAGGCCCGTCAACGTTCTGGACAACAGTGCGGCAGCTATTAAAACCAGTGCTGAGCATCCCTAACCAATCCTTAAGGACTGTGTCTCACACATTAGGGAACTTTGGAACCTGCAAGCAATAAAACGCTACAAACAAGTAAGTTCCCACCATTAAAACTTTACCTCTTCCACCTTCTAAAACATTAAACCTAATCTAAACGTTCTTTATAGGACGGTGTCAGAATTCAGGGAGGTCCTCAAGGCGTCCACCACTCTCTCTCTATCTCGAGTTATCTCTCTCTCTCTCTCTCACACAAATTAACAATACTGTAAATTATCAATAAAGAATTATTAAATTTGATTGATTGTCTCGTTCTTTGGCTTGATCTCGTCCCTAATTCACTTATGTGGATTTAAAACGAGAACATTAGGGAAATTGGCTATTTTATTATCCTCTCCAGGACATAACATAATTAATAAATTAAAATTTGTTAGAATATCTTAAAGTTCGTAGAAACCTCTTGGAAATCCTTCAAAATTAAAAACAAAAAATGTTCGAAAGCATTAATCTTTTAAAATCTGTGTTCAAAATCTTCAAAATTTTTTTTTAAATTCTAAAAAAACATTTTAAAATTTCTTAAAATTTAAAATCACTTAAAATTATTAGAAATTTCATCAAATTCCACGAAATCCTTGCGAATTTTATGGAAAAATTTAAAAACTAGAACAAACTCTTGAAAACTCTTAAAATTTTACGAAAACCTTCGAAATTCTTGTAAATAATAGAAAATCTTTTCCAAGTCATAAAAATCTTTCAAAGTCTGCAATAAAATTCCCTGACGAGTTTTAAAATCCTTTAAATTCCAGAAAATATTTTAAGTCATAAAAATCCCTTGAAATCCGATTGAAGACAAATGAGTCATGAAAACCGGTTAAAATTCCTAGAAAATTGAAAATTCTTGAAAATTCTACAATAACATTTAAAATCTCTTTATATGTTCCAAAATCCATTAAAAGTATTAGAAATCACGTCAAATTCCATAAAATCCTTAAAAATTCCACAAAATATTTTAAAAATTAGAAAAATCTCTTTTGAAATCTTTTAAAATTATTATAAATCTCATAAAATTTAATAAAACCCTTAAAAACGGGAAAAAGTCTTGAAAAATCATTAAAATCTCTTCAATTCTTTTTAAATTCTTGAAAATTCCATGATAAAATTTTGAATCCCTTAAAATACTTTAAAATTATCAGAAACCTTTCGAATTTTCGAAATTCTATGAAATTTAAAATCCCAAAAATTTTTTTAAATTTCTTAAAAATTCACGAAAACCTTTGAAATCGGTTAAAATTCGTGAAAATCTCTTCCAGAAACTTCTTGAAATTCTAAAAATTTTGTGACAACAATTAATAAAAAAAATCCTTTTTTTGTCCTTTAAAATATTTAAAGTATCCGAAATCTCATCAAATTCAATGAAATCCCTTACAATTCCAAAAAAATTTTTCAAAATCATAAATCATTTGAAATCCACGTTACAATTCACGAAAATCTCTAAAAAAAATTCGCAAAAATCTCTTGAAATTCCTTAACATTGAAAATCCCTCAAAATCATTAAAAATCTCGTCAAATTCAATGAAATTCTTAACAGTTTCACAAAATCTTTTAATAATTAGAAAAATCTCTTGAAATACTTTTATGTAAATTATTAGAAATCTCATAAAAATCCATCAAATTTATAAAAATTCTCCATCTTTTAAAAATCGCGAAAATCTTTAAATTTTTTACAAAATCTCTTAAAAATCAGAAAAATGTCTTGAAATCATTTCAAATTCTTAAAAATCTTATAAAATTCCATAAAATACCTCGTAATTCTTATAAATCTTTTTCAATATCTTCAAATTCCTTAAAATTCCAGGATAATATTTTTAATTCCTTAAAACTTCTTAGAACTCCTACAAATCTTTTTAAATCCCTTTAAATTTCACGAAAACCTTAGAAATCACTAAAACTCGTTGAAATCTTTTTTAAATTCTTAGAAATTTAATTTTTAAAAACCTCTTAAAATTCCTCAAAATTTAAAAACACTTAAATTCTCTTGAAATTCCTTAGAATTCTTAAAAGTCTCTTAATAAGATTGCACGAATTCCTTTAAAATTTCACGAAATCTTTTTAAAATCCTAAAAATCAGTTAAAAATCGTCAAATTCCCTTAAAATTCCTAGAAACCTTTTGCAATTTCATTAAAAAAAGTAGTTCTTCTCTAAAAATGTCTCAAAAATCTCAAATACATTATATCTGATTGGCTTTAAAATGATTAGAATATAAAAAGTGAAATTAATATTTGTGATTTGAATTATAAATGACTTTTTAAGTGAATGTAAGAAGAAAAATAAAATAATCGTGTTGGTTTTCTAGTATTAGTAAAAAGTTACTCATTCAATTAGTAACAAAGAAGAACTAAATGAATTGGTAACTCGCTACTAAATGAATTAATAACAGTAGGGGAGACCGAGGCTATTTGGGACGGGGGGCAATTTGGGACAGAGTGGATAACTTATAATCAATATCTTAGTTCAATTATTCTTAGATTCAAGCTTAATTCAAGGTATGTATAGTTAAAAAAAAAAACATTTTTTATATTCGTCATTTTTTTAAATAATAAAAAAAGTGTCCCGAATTGCCCCGGTTTCCCTTATATTATAGCCTTCTACAACACAAACAGTTTGGCAGGTATTCTTATCGCGTTAAATATCTTGGATGATAATAGAGGGGAGTAAGAGCAAAAAAAACATTCCGAAACCAGCTTAATTATATTCCTGCAACATCGACTCGTCGATTTATTCCAATGGCGGACGCACCGATGCAATCAGTTTATGTATAACGAGAAGCGACATTCAGACTATATGTAGACCACCCGCAGAACAGAAATTATTGTAAAAATGTGGATGATTTCACTCGCAGTGATGAACGGCCAATAACCGCAACGACTTGTGATATTTTTTCATGAATCGGATCAGTGCCTTTAATATTGATTTGAGTTGATTCGATTGGCTGGAACTTGGTTTGAATTTAGTCAAGCATAATGTGTCAAGACAGGTTTGACTTCTGTCTGCAGTCGTATTTGTAAATATTGAATATGAATTTTTTTCTAATATTAATTTAAATCTTATTGAAAAATAACAAGAACATTTTATATAAAATATGGAGTCCGACATTTTGATTGGCTGAGTAATGCCGCGAAATTCAAATCAGCCAATCAAAATGTCGGACGCCATTTTCGGAAGAAAGAAAATTATTAACATTAGGATAAATGTAAATTATGACAAATAGCATTCCGGAAAAATTAGAAATTATGGAAAATAAAAATAATGGGAAATTAAATTTAGTGCTGGATTAAGATGATCGGTGGGCCCAGGGCTGTAAAATTTTTCGAGGCCCCCACCCCTATATATTTTTAAAAATTAAAATAAACGTTAATTATTTTCGTGAAATAAAAAGCTTCTTCTGTTTCATAAATATATAATTTATATTTATTGACATTTGTAATTCAATTTAAGAAAAAAATTATAATTAAAAAAAAAATTAATTCGAAATAAACGATAGAAAAAGAAATTGCTTTGAATTATTTTCATTTTTTACTCTTTGACTCTAATCAAGAAAAAAAATAATTCTAATTCCTTTAATTTCCCCAATGAGGAATTTTCTTGGAGCTACCTGGCAAATTATTGTGACCGTTTGAAGCCATGCACTTTGCAGTGCATAATATCGAAGCAAAAAAGTCTGTCACCTGGATCAATAGGTTACTAACAGTAGTCGCGAATATAAGTCGAGGAAGGGATCATTGGTACCGCAGGAAAGGGGGAAACAGCAAATAGAAGCTGGACCCAGATGCAGAGCGTGAGGGGAAAAGAGAGCGTGAGTGTGAGAGAGGAAACAATCCTACGGTACCAGGAGTGGGACGGACATCGATGCCGTGAAAAGTTTCAAAGTCAATCGGACCTCTCTTTCCATCCTGTGGAGTTGGAGAGAGAAATCCGATCCACTTGGGCATTTTTCTCGGCATCAGAGTCCCACTCCAGAAGAGAAGAGAAGAGCACGAAAGCGCCACCAGTGTTGTGACGGCGATCGCGCGGCCCACCACTGAACTCTTCGCGCCGGTCGGTTTCTATCGATCCCAACGATTTTTAATCGATCTTTACAATTTAATCGAACACTTTTACTCTCTTCTTCAATTAATCTTAGATTAAATGTGTTTGTTAAGTGCTGATGTGTTATTAAGTTCTTGTATTATATGTTTTTGCATTAAGTTTTTTTTTTATTAAGTTTTTGTCATTAAGTTTTTGTCATTAAGGTTTTTTTTTTTATTAAGTTTTTTTTTTTTGTATTAAGTTTTTTGTATTGCATCAAACATCCTTAATTTGTATGTTCCTCGGATTGAGAAAAAATTGATCGCCTATTCTGGAATGAATAGGTAGGTGGTCATTATTATTTTATTATTCCATCATGTGTCTCGTATATTTGTTCGAATGAAGGCTCTGATTCATTTTAATGCGTTTCATTCATGGAAGGCGATTTCATTCATAAATCGGTGAATTAAGTACCGAATGAAGGAATATAATCATGTGAAGTGTTGTTTGTTGCGTTGCAGATTCGATTTATTACGTTTATTGATATACAGCGACGACCTCCACATGGCAAAACTGCGTTCTCAAATTCTGTGGTGAATCGCTTAATCAATATTTTTCATGTAGTATCGGCGTTAACGTTAACGTTACTTTTTTCAAAAAGTAACATTTGGCCTGTTCGGTTTTATTTTATTTTATTTTATTTTTTTTTTATTAAATTTTTTTATACTAGAATTTTATGCACGTCCGGAATTTCTTAACATTTAAAATCCCTTGAAATCGTTAGAAATCTTTTAAAATTAGAAATCGTATTAGAAATCTCATAAAAATCCATCAAATCTATATATAAAAATTCCACATCTTTTAAGAATCGATTTTCTTGAAAGCCCCTAAAAAATAATTTTGAAATCCTTTTAAATTCTACTAAATCTTTAAAAAATAAAAAATCTTTTGCAATCTCTCCATAAAATTCCCTGAAAAACTTTAAAATCTCTTCAAATTCCCAGAAAATTCTTGAATTTTTGAGGTAACTTTTAAAATCGCTTTATATCTTTAAAATCCACGAAAAGTATTAGAGATCACATCAAATTTCATGAAATCCTTAAAAATTCCATGAAATCCTTAACAAAATTCTACAAAATCTTCTAAAAATTAGAAAAATATCTTGGAATCTTTTGACATTATTAAAAATCTCATAAAAAACCATCAAATCTATAAAAATTCCACATCTTTTAAGAATCGATTTTCTTGAAAGCCCCTAAAAAATAATTTTGAAATCCTTTTAAATTCTACTAAATCTTTTAAAAATCGCTAAAATCTCTTAAGATTCTCATAAAATTCTTGAAATTTTATGGTAACATTAAAATTCACTTTATATTTTTTAAATCAGTTAAAAGTATTAGAAATCTCATCAAATTCCATGAAATCTTTTCAAAATTTTCACAAAATCTTTTAAAGATCAGAAAAATGTCTGGAAATCACTTAAAATTCCTAGAAATCTTTTAAATTCTTAGAAATTTAATCCTTAGAAACCTCTTAAAATTCCTCAAAATGTCAAAACATTTAGAATCTCTTAAAACACTTAGAATTTTTAAAAGTCTCTTAAATTTAAATGAATTCCTTTAAAATTTCACGAAACATCCTAAAAACTCTTAAAATGCTTCAAAATCTTTTTAAAATATCCTGTGATTTATGTTTGAATAAATAAATTATTTTAAATAAAACAATTATTTCAATGAGAATCATTCGAAAAAAAATTCTTCTGGATTTTAAAGATTATTTTTAAGGATTTGAAAAGAATTAAAAAGATTTCAAAGGCTGTCATCAAGTTTTCCAGTAATTTAAATGTTTTTAAAAAGTTTGAAAACAGTTTAAAAATATTTTTAAAAAATCCCTTAAAATTCTTTAAAATTCCTTGTAATTCCAGAGGCTATATTTTTTTACATTATAAAAATCTCTTAGCATGTCCTAAAATTTTTAAAAATCCTTTAATGTCTTTATACCTCTTGAAATTCCTTAAAATCATTATAAATCTCTTCAAATCCTTAAATAATTTTTGAAACCATATGAAATCTCTTAAAATCTCGGGCAATGCTGCGTGAAATTCTGTCAGTAATGAAATACAAATTTTCGGTTTTTGAATCTAAAAACTTTTGTTTGATAATTTTATTCTAATAAATATAAAAAAAATCGTTAGATTGGACATCTAAAACTTCAACCCAATACTTCACATGAAATCTCTTTGAAATTTCTTAAAATTTTTTTAAATTCTTTAAATCGTTTTGAAAATCCTATAAATTGCTTAAATTCCCTTAAAATTCCTTAAAATCACGTCAAATCTCTTAAAATCCTATTAAGTTTTTAAAAAAAAATCGGATTGTGGGTGGAGATTGATCAATACTTGAGTTTCTTCTGTAAAAATTATGAAGAATGGTGGTATTGTAATAAATTATTGTATAGCTGACAGGCAGGTTATAGAGCAAATGCTGCTGTCAAATTACAATGAACCACAGACAAATTACAACAAAGCATATTACTTGATTTCTTGCCTGCGGCACTGCTGCGAACTTAATTGTATATACTGAGCGCATTAATCAATCGAAATCTCCAATCTCTGCAACTCCACATTCACCTTCTATTTTTTAAAAGATTCTTGAGGGGGTCTGTGGTAATTACCATAAGAGCAAATTTAGTTTCACCAACCTTACGTTCGCAATAATTAATATTTCTCCCTAATTCTAGCCCATTTGCTTCCGTTTCGTGCAGACAGAGATAAATGGGTGAATTTTAGTGAAAAATATTTAAATGTCGAGAAAACCAATTAGATTTATAATTTATATTCACCGCCTATTCTTTAAAATTGAGATCAGAGCTGACTGAGCTGAGATCAAAGATTATTTTCAATGATAATAAAAAATTTTAAATGAGTTTGAAAGATTTCCACAGAATGTAAGAATTTAAAGAGATTTTAATTGAAAGTTTAAAGTTCATGAGAGAAAAAGTTTGTTAAATACAGTACTAAAAATGATTTTTTCTTTAAATAAAATATACTTATTCGCCCGTCGAAAATTACAAAATGGAGACGTTTTTAGCTCACAGATAATTACTGGGTCACCCAGTTTTCCTAATATTTACATATCGTAACATTGATTTTCCCCTTTTTATCCAATAAATCGTGAGAGAGAAGAAAAATCCTTATAAATTTAGACGCCTTTCAACTTTTGCAAAATAAATGAAAATAGAACGGAGGCAATTTTTCTCGACTAGAATAGATTCGAACGAAATTCCGGTATAGTTTTCTATGGATGCAATTCTGGGCATCGATGCCGGCTACGATTAATTTCAAAACGTAAATAACCTTTCCGGTTCGATCCATCTAGGGAAGAACAATGAGCGGCATATGAGAAAGCAGTGTAGCCGGCGCCTCGCCTGCATACTAAGGAACAAGACATAAATCATTCATAAATATTTGCCAGACAACGCGCCGGCTCTGCACATTTACTTGAGAATAATTTCGAATAATCTGGAAGTTATTAAGTGTATTCCAAAAACTGGTTTAATGCTCGTTTAACAGGATCGATGATTCTCATTATGGTCCATTCGCCAATCAACACTCATTAACATTTATGACATAATAACAAAATTGTAATTGACCATAATATCTTTTTATTAAATTTACAACATAACGAGCTTCTAAAATTTCGTTCACTTTTATTGGCCTGCATTGTGTATGGAAAATGACTAATAAATTAATTTTTTTAGTGGAAAATGCAAGTGTCGTAATTTTTTATAGATAGAACTTTTCTATCGCTTCCAAGTATGTATCCATTTTGCATCCCCAAAACGCTATTTCTTTCTATTCGCCATTTTATCCCCAATATTTCTGGTAATATCTATGTTTTTCAATACTTGAGTCTATTTCCAAGCAAAACAATTTTATTCCTTTCTATCCCTGATTTTATCTCCCTTGCTAGAAATTTTTATCTCTTTCTATCCCAATCCATTTCTTATTTAGTAAAATATATTTTTTAATCTCTTTGTTTATCTCTTCTTCAGTCGTTATAATCATGAACCTATCTTTCTTAATCTCCTTATTTCTATCTCAGCGAGAGATAAAAAGGATTATACATGTCGGGATTGAAAGAGATAGGAGCAAAAATAGATAGAATTGAATAGGCGTGGATGTGGATTGAAATGGCGGTAGAAAGAGATAGACAGGCATAGATCAGAGATACAAGAGGAAATGCGAGTGAGGATTGAAAGTGACAAGAGCGATTTTGAGTAACAAGTAGATAGAAAGGAGATAGAAAGAGATTAAAGGTGAGAGATAATAAATTTAAAAAAATAGAGAATTGTGGATTGAATGAGATAGGCGGGGATGTGAATTGAAATAGAGGTAGAAAGGGATAGACAAGAATAGGCAAGAAATAGAAAGGAATATACATTGGTAGGGATTGAAAGAGATAGAGGCAAAAATAGATAGAATTGAATAGGCGTGGATGTGGATTGAAATGGCGGTAGAAAGAGATAGACAGGCATAGATCAGAGATACAAGAGGAAATGCGAGTGAGGATTGAAAGTGACAAGAGCGATTTTGAGTAACAAGTAGATAGAAAGGAGATAGAAAGAGATTAAAGGTGAGAGATAATAAATTTAAAAAAATAGAGAATTGTGGATTGAATGAGATAGGCGGGGATGTGAATTGAAATAGAGGTAGAAAGGGATAGACAAGAATAGGCAAGAAATAGAAAGGAATATACATTGGTAGGGATTGAAAGAGATAGAGGCAAAAATAGATAGAATTGAATAGGCGTGGATGTGGATTGAAATGGCGGTAGAAAGAGATAGACAGGCATAGATCAGAGATACAAGAGGAAATGCGAGTGAGGATTGAAAGTGACAAGAGCGATTTTGAGTAACAAGTAGATAGAAAGGAGATAGAAAGAGATTAAAGGTGAGAGATAATAAATTTAAAAAAATAGAGAATTGTGGATTGAATGAGATAGGCGGGGATGTGAATTGAAATAGAGGTAGAAAGGGATAGACAAGAATAGGCAAGAAATAGAAAGGAATATACATTGGTAGGGATTGAAAGAGATAGAGGCAAAAATAGATAGAATTGAATAGGCGTGGATGTGGATTGAAATGGCGGTAGAAAGAGATAGACAGGCATAGATCAGAGATACAAGAGGAAATGCGAGTGAGGATTGAAAGTGACAAGAGCGATTTTGAGTAACAAGTAGATAGAAAGGAGATAGAAAGAGATTAAAGGTGAGAGATAATAAATTTAAAAAAATAGAGAATTGTGGATTGAATGAGATAGGCGGGGATGTGAATTGAAATAGAGGTAGAAAGGGATAGACAAGAATAGGCAAGAAATAGAAAGGAATATACATTGGTAGGGATTGAAAGAGATAGAGGCAAAAATAGATAGAATTGAATAGGCGTGGATGTGGATTGAAATGGCGGTAGAAAGAGATAGACAGGCATAGATCAGAGATACAAGAGGAAATGCGAGTGAGGATTGAAAGTGACAAGAGCGATTTTGAGTAACAAGTAGATAGAAAGGAGATAGAAAGAGATTAAAGGTGAGAGATAATAAATTTAAAAAAATAGAGAATTGTGGATTGAATGAGATAGGCGGGGATGTGAATTGAAATAGAGGTAGAAAGGGATAGACAAGAATAGGCAAGAAATAGAAAGGAATATACATTGGTAGGGATTGAAAGAGATAGAGGCAAAAATAGATAGAATTGAATAGGCGTGGATGTGGATTGAAATGGCGGTAGAAAGAGATAGACAGGCATAGATCAGAGATACAAGAGGAAATGCGAGTGAGGATTGAAAGTGACAAGAGCGATTTTGAGTAACAAGTAGATAGAAAGGAGATAGAAAGAGATTAAAGGTGAGAGATAATAAATTTAAAAAAATAGAGAATTGTGGATTGAATGAGATAGGCGGGGATGTGAATTGAAATAGAGGTAGAAAGGGATAGACAAGAATAGGCAAGAAATAGAAAGGAATATACATTGGTAGGGATTGAAAGAGATAGAGGCAAAAATAGATAGAATTGAATAGGCGTGGATGTGAATTGAAATAGAAATAGAAAGGGATAGACAAGAATAGGAGAGAAATGGAAAGGAATATACATATGAGGATTGAAGGAGAAAAGAGCGAATTTAGATTGACAAGAAGATAGAAAGTTATAGACAAGAATATAAAGGAGATAGGCAGTAATAAAGAAGTGGGGATTGAAAGCGATGGAGTAAAATGATATTTACAAGGAGATAAAAAGACATAGACAAGAATAAGCGATAAATAGAAAGGAATATAGATGTATGGATTGAAAGAGATAGGAGCAGAAATAGATAGAATTGAGTAGGCGTGAATGTGAATTGAAATGGAGGTAGAAAGGGATAGATAATAATAGGCGAGAAATAAAATGGAATATAAATTTGGGGATTGAAGGAGAAAGGAGCGAATTTAGATTGACAAGGAGATAGAAAGGCATAGACAAGAATAGGCGAAAAATAGTAAGGAATATAGATGCAGGGATTGAAAAAGATAGGAGCGAATTGACATGGAAAAGGAGATTAAAATAGATAGAACTGACTAGGTTAGAGATAGAAAAATATAGACGAGTATAGACGAGAGATAGAAAGGGATATAAAAGCGAGGATTAAAAGAGATGAAAATGAATTGAAATTGATAAGGAGAAAGAGAAAGAGAGGGATAGACGAGAATAGGCGAAAAATAGAAAGAATTAAATTAATGGAGACTGAAAGAGGTAGGAGATAAAATCAATCAAAATCATTGAAATCTCGTTAAAATCCTGGCAAGGACCTGAAATGATTTTAGCAAGATACACATATTAAAGAAAAAATAACCCGAACAACTTATTTATTATTAAACTAAAAAAATACACATCACCTCTTTATCCAATGTCTAAAGCAAAAACATGTCTTAACTTGTCGCGATGAAATCGATCATTAATGTCCGACGCAGCTTTACGTGATTAAGAACGAAAGAAACATGCTGGACATGACCATAAAATAAATCTGACTTCCTTCTACCTGCTTTTAATCCTTCTCAGTCAGTTCGATTTAGAAATGGACAACTTCGGTATAAATCAAAATAACTCGTACCGAAGGCGGCAAGTGTAATATTTCCCTGATAGATCGGACGGATCGTGAGAAAAATGCAGAGCGGTTGTCAGCTCCGATCATCAAGCTGCATGGTTGAACGAATTCCTATTACCGTAACTACGTGCGCGCTACTTGGCGAACCATAACGAGCACTGGTACACGGGAGAAAACAAATATGCAAAATCATTTTACAATTTTCTCGTTGGCTTGTTTTAAACCCGACGGAGCGTGATATGCTATGTATAAACAATATGACGATGTTAGTTGTTTGCGGGAGGATTTTTAACATTTTTAAATTAAGAGCCAGCTATTCGAAAAATCTGAATACCGGATTAATAAATAAAATACGAGGAGAGAATTTCAAATTGTAATCGGATATGCTCGAATCATATGGATATTATGATCCGTAACGAAAAATATATCCCAGGGCCAAAGATAGTTTTGAATCCCATAAAATCTCTCATTAATCAAAGAAAATATTGAAATCTCTAAAAACCTCTCTCAGTCACTCAAAATCTCCTGGAATCGCTTGAAATATGTTGATAATCCTAAAACTATTTCAAATTCTTTTGAAATCCTTAAAAATTCCTTCAAATATTCTAAGATTCTTGAAAACCTCCTTAAAACAACAAAAAATTGTCGAATCTTGAATAACTAATGTAAACTTCTTCAATCATAAACACTCTAAACATGAACTGATTTCATATGTCAGGAAACATGTTTAGTATCACACGAGATTAATTTTTACATCAATTTCTCAACGAATGACGTATTTTATTATAAAATTTATTAACAGATCTACGTCATAGGTGTCTTAAAATAAGCCTAACTGCAGCGAACCAGTTTTCGCATCTCATTAAGAGTCCTCAATGTGTCACAGGTAATACAGATCACCGGCTAAGGACGTCTCGTCGATGCTCCTGGCTTTCGCCGAAGAAATTGTGCGGCATTCGAGCGGATTAAGTATCGAACATGCAGTACTTAGTCTTTCTTGAGGCCATCGTTATCGTCACCACAGTTGCCGAACTAAGGACAACTCGGCCAAGAGGTAACCAATTTTTTCCTAATTTTCTCATCTCACTTTTTATCAGCAAATTCAAATTTTTTGAGATCATTCAGTCATTGAGATTCCATCAAGCGTTGCACCTTATCTTATAAGTGAATTAAGGGAACCGCCTCTCTTCATTCATAAAAATATAATGAAGATCATCAATTCACTGCTGCAGATTTTAAAAATTAAACAAATGCCATTTTGGAGCATACATTTTTTATACTCTCCGAACACAACGTCATCGATCTTAATTACTCAACTTTAAAGCCTACACGTTGTCTTGCAAGTACAACCCACTTATTGCCAATATCCTATCAACGATCGCGAATCGAAAGACCATTTGACTTTCAGCCAATCAAGGCACACCTTTTCTCAATAATATCTTCAAGGCCTCAGTTCCGGTTTCCGTAACGAAAGACGGGATTATATTCATGATAGGGGGGTCTCACGTTAATAAAAATAATCCTTTAATAAAAGTGATCCATATCAGATTGATAGTAGAGATTGCTTCAAAGAAAGAGTGCGCCTCATGTTACATAATGTGAAAGAAAGAAGAGTGTGCGAAAGATCGTTGCTTTTTGGTCTGCAGACCCGGTCACGTCGGCACTTAGGTCCGTCGTCCACCCAGTAGGTCGTAATTTACGATGCCCCCCCTGTAGGTGATTTAGGCCGACTCACGATTCACGCGAGACGCAGTTCGCCGAGATACCTTTGTATAGCCGCCATTATATATTTCTTTATAGGTGGCGGGGGTGGGATTCTCGAATCGTGTGACTGATTCGTTGCCGCGCAAAGGCGGACACGAAGACGCGGGTTGCGTGGGTCGCTAATAACTAAAGGGGGGCCCACGCAAGGGGTCACAAATGCAGTTTGATTCCTGTAAGAGATAGCACTCTCTTTTTCATGTACCTTGGCGCCTTCACCCTCGCGCCTTCCTCCCACCTTTCCAACTTTTTACAAAAATTCAAGGCCAATGAATCGTTTAAAAAGATTTGCATCTCGCTGAATTTTAATGAAGGAGGCATTTTATCTTAAAAGTCTGCATCTGAATTCTACACTCAGAGTTAGTTTCTTCGTCAATTCATGTTTTTATTATTCATCATCAAAATTTGAAAGATTTTGAAAATCCTTCAGTCTAAAGTTGGCAGCTCTGTTCTTGATTCCAAAGTCTCGGCGAGAAGAAGTAAAAAAGAAGAAAACAGTGAAACGAACTCTGCACGCGAAGACCGGACAATTCGCGTGGGTTTCGCGCGTCTATCTTATGGTTTCTCACATCCGCGACGATTTTTCATCGCTCGATCGGAAACCAAAGACCATAAGTGGAACGCCTTGTACACTCACATGGACAATGGGATTATTTGAGAAAGACGAACACTGACCATGAACTTCCAAGATTACAGCATCCCACGCTATTGTGCCGCCGAATTTGTCTGCGGTAGCCAGCTTTGTAAACCGGATAAAACGTGCGGCACACGTTTCTCGGCTTTCTTATGAAAGAATATAAAAAATTGAATTTTATCTCTTCTATTTTTACTTTTTATAAATCTCTTCTTATAGTATAAAACATCTCTTCTTGTAATATAAAACATTATTTAGTAGATTTTAAGTCGCCTCATTAATACAAATACATGTATATGTATATACATATTGAAGTTAGAGATATACTTATGATTAATGTATATTCTCATATATAAACTCCGATTCTTTTGAAACTCTATACTTACGTATTTTTGGCATGCTGATAACAAATGCTGCCACAATGCATTTTTGCGTTAGCTGCTGTACTTTTTTGTAGATTTTAAGTCGTCTCTTTAATAAAAATACATTTATGCAATATAAATAATATATTAAAGTTAAATATATACTTACTGTTAATTCGAATAAAGTTCCAAAAAATCGCTTACCTCCGATTTTTCTGAAACTCCATACTTACGTATTTTTGGGCGTGCTGATAACGAATATGATGACTGCTGCCGCTTTCGTTTTTGGAGGAGAGGTATTCTTTAACATTAAAAACCCATAAAACATGAATTCTTAAAATACACCAATAAAAATGGTAAGAGCGGTTGTAGTTATTAAGATGCTTTGCCTACTCATTTTCTTTCATTTCTCTAAGCACGTCTCTATTAAAAAAAATCCATATATCTTTTTAAATCTGGATCTATTATTGACTCATTTGTACCCACGCAAAACGTCTCGTATAGTATAATTGATTTCGGATTTGTGCAAGTCCCACACGTTGTCGTTGGTTCGGTTGCCATGCCTTATAGTTTGTTAGAAATCGAAGGGAGCATGATATATAAATAAAATATAAAAATAATATAAAAAAAGTATAGACGTCGTGTCGGGTCTATTGACAGGGGACCCACGCGCGATACGATTCGCGCTTGCGTTCACGCTACAGTACACGCATACAGGTGCGAAGCTGCTAAGCGCATGCGTGCGGGATATTTATTGCTTCCCACCCACGTTACATTGCGCCTTTATTCACAATGGAGTCGAACGTTTTTCAACAGGTCTGGCATGAATGGAACTGAGACTCGATTTGACTCGGCTCGCTTTCTTCTGAAGGTCAAATCATCGAATTCAATCTTTTCCGGTTTAGATAATATTCTAACACTCTTACAAAGTAATGTACAGTTTTAATAACTAAAAATGGTTAAACAAAGAATAATTTAAATAATTTTTAACTTTTTTTCTTTTTGATGACTTGGACTTATTATTCCAGTGACCTTTAACTGCGATCGCACTTTAACTCCTCCTTTCGCAGCTTCTCGCCGAATGAGCCATTTTCCGAGTGAATAAGCATTGGCAGCTCGATGCAAATTTTCCGAGTCAGAAGCACGAGGCGGTATCGGCATGTTCTTTAAATTTACAACTTATGCCCGCTGTCAGCGAAATATACGCGCATATATGTACTTGTGCGAATAGGGAGGTAATGCAAGCACAGGCGACAGTAACAGCACCGTAAAATAAGCGCATTAATTTTATTTTGATTTAATGTACCCGTTCTTAATGTCCCCAAGAGGAAAATGGAAATCCGGAAATTGTTACTAATTGTTCACTGTAAAATCCAACTGCTTCAGTTACAAAAACTGTTACAGTTTAGAGTTACAGTTCTTAAATGTCAGTTCATCACGAATTTTAAGTACATATTAAAATTTCAAACGAATGATTCTTTATAAGGGAATAATTAATTATAATAATGTACGTATGTTGGTTTCATAATGTATTCTCTTCGCCCATTTATGTTAAAGTTCCGGAGTTTCCATTAATTTTTATATTCTTTTGTTTTATGTTAATAATTGTTTAGACTACTGAGTACTGATGATAGATGACATTTGAAGCCATGAAAAAGGTCAAGCTTGAGATTTCAGATTAACATTTATGCTATGTTATAGGGAGACCATAAATATATTTAAAAAATGAATAATTTGGTATTTTTAGACTAAACAAGATGAACTTCGTGGATTATCTGCGTAATATTTATGTTTAATGTATCTTCAAATATATCTTCAATGTATCGCCCCACACTCTACTGCGCATGTGTTGTATTCGACATCTAATTGGTTGCCATTCGCACGCAATTTTAAATACTATAACAATATATTATTTTTATATTTTATTATAAATAACGGCTTTTTAACTTATAAAAATGTTTATTAACTAAATATTTTTATAAGGTTAAACGACATTATTTGTAATAAACAATAAAAATAATGTTTTTTAGCATTTCAAACTGAGCGCGAATAGCAACTAATCAAATGACGAGTGCGACGCATGCGCAATAGACTACTGGACTTTTTTTGGGGTCACTGCCCAAAAATAGTAATTAATAAGATTTAAATTTTCACTTTTCTTTTTTTAAGATGACTAGGAATCCAAAACGCGCGCTAAGCGCGCGATTCTTTTGTGTTCCTTCTTACAACTTCAAGTTATTCAAAGCCTAATCAGATTTAAAACTATAATGTATGCCAGATTTTTGAGAAATTTTTAGAGAGAAACCACTTTTTTTAGAAAGGAATTTCAAGAGGTTTCTAGACATTTTAAGGGAGTTTGACCATTTTTAAGTGGTTCTTACGAAATTCAAAAGAATTTTAGGATTTTAAAAAGATTACATAGAATTTTAAGGAATTTTAGGATATTTCGTTCAATTTTATTCTAAATTTTTAGAAATTTGGAGATATTTTAAGAGGTTTCTAAGAATTTAAAAAGATTTCAAAAAATTTCAGCGATTTTTAAAGTTTTCGTGAAATTTTAAGGAATTTCAAAAGATTTGTAAGAGTTTTATGAGTTTTTAAGGAATTTTACATGTTATCCTGGAATTGCAAGGAATTTGAAGATATTTAAAAGGATTTCTAAGAATTGGGAGGGTTTTTATGGAATTTTATGAGATTTCTAATAATTTTAAGTGATTTTAAGAGATTTGTAAAATTTTTTTTTAATTTTGTAGAATTGTTAAGGATTTCATGGAATTTTGCGAGACGTTATTTCTAAGAATTTTTAGCGATTTTCATGAATTTAAAGGGATTTTGACGATTTTCAAGTAATATTCACTGAATTCAAAAGAATTTTATAATTTCTAAATAATTGTGTAGTGTTTTAAGGGATTTCAGAATATTTAGTGGAATTTTAAAGGAATTTAATGATTTTGAATGTTGTAAAATTTGGGGGAATTTTGAAGGATTTTAAAATTTGTCGGGTAATTTTATTCAGGGATTTCAAACGCTTTTTATGCCTCAAAAGATTTCGTAGAATTTAAAAGAATTTTAAAAGTTACTGTCAAATTTTTAGTAATTTCAAGAGGTTTTTATGATTTTTTAAAAGATTTTGAGGATTTTTAAGGTTTTCGTGAAATCTTAAAGAATCTTAAAGCATTTTAAAAGAATTTAAGAGTTTTTGATAAGTTTTATAGGATTTCGTGGAAGTTTTTGAGGATTTCTAAGAATTGTTAGTTATTTTCAGTAATTTTAACGAATTTCAAGAGGTTTCTATAAGAATATTTTAAGAGATTTTAACGAATTTTGAAGGATTTTGAAGTTTTTTGTAAAATTTTAAGAGACCAGCAAATTAACATGCGCGTTTTTATTTTGTTTTACTTGATACAATTTCAAGTCATTTAAAAGCCAATCATAATTCAAAATGACCTTCTTTACCTTCCACAAAGACAATATGTGACAAAATATTGAGTCTACCTTGAGACTAGGGCACTGATAATTTCCCAAATTGCTTAAATCATTTAATATTTAATTCTAGTTCTCTGCTCTCGTTCAAAATTTCAGTATTAATAACAAAAGCGAAAAAATTCATAGAATATTCGTCGAAATAATTTTATGAAATACTACAAATTTGTATTGGACTGTCCAATTGTATAGAATAATTGGGAAATAGCTCAAGTACTCAATTTGTCTCTTCTCGAACCAATAAGATCTTCCAATTAGAATGAGGAAATTATTGAAATTTCTTTTATTATCAAACTTCTAACTCAGACTGAGACCACTCGTACCTTCTCGATGACAATGCGCGTAATAAGAGGCTTGTTCCAATAAGGCCATTAAAATCTACTCTTCGATTTTCATACATCTCGTCGATTCTCGACTCAAGGGCGGCTTTTGCCTGTTATAAATACAAGCTCAGCTCATTAGTACCGACAAACCTATCCCTTTGTTCTCGTAACAATCGATCTCGTAAATATTTATTACCAACGCCCCGCAGATATGTAACTACGGCATGGATTCTTGGCAAAGATATTGCTTTTGAAATTAGCATGTGCTTAGCAATGGTCGCAATTAAAGAAAATTACTACCTTGTGGCTTTTTTATTTCAGCTTTCTTACCTTCGCTCTGCCTGTCTTGACTTGTACGGGTAATTTGTCCACTCGCCACTAACTGCCTACATGCCCCCATCCCTTTAAGTTATGCTTATGAAGTTCTTAACTTGCAGACTCACTAATAACAAGGCGTTAGAGTGTTGTAGTTGTTTGCAATTAGATATATCGATACCCTGGCGAAAGTTATGGATATTGGAATTTATTTCATTAAAACCAATGTCAAACTTTTCGGATCATTCCGAAAATTCGAAATCTGTAGCTACGCAAAGTTGATTCCAATCTAACTTCAAGTTGAAGACAGTTTGCTGCTAGTTTTCAGTTTTCCTTGCCTTTGTCAAGCAAAAAAATTGTCCTTCACTTCAATTATGGGTATGACAAAATCTATTGATGATCATAATGTCCCTTTTACAGAACGTTTTTTGTCTACAGGTCAGCACCCGATGAGTTGTCGAGAAAATTAATTTTACGCACTCATCGCTCCTCTCGTTAATCAGTGAATGGAGTCGGGTTTTACGATGTCATTGATTTCACGATCGTAGAGCCTCGTGGAATTTAATGAGCTTTCGACAACTTTACCAATGAACCATTAAAGAAGACATATTCAGTGCTGAATTACATGGAGGTCGCTTACACCCTTACTTTATGGGTGGAGTGGTTCAAATTGCAAGTCATCACTTTCGTTATACACCGGTGGAACTTTTTTGTCACCTGATAATGCCAGATTTATTGAGTGGTGATGTAATATGAAATTTTTTTTAATTTTATGTGGCAGTAGTAGCAATTTTTATGGATTTGAAGGAACTCTTTAGCTATTCATCATCAAATTCAAGTGGCCGATTCTAGAAGAAGGCTAATCCTCCACATTGTCTGCATCTTCTTTGAATATCTAAAAATAAGTTTTATAAATCAACAAGATGAATCACTTACTTGACGTTGAAAAATACGTACGAACTTATGGATGTACCCGATAGCGATAGTTGCAAGTGCCACGTAACGGAGGACATTTGTACTCGTGTTATCGTTCACCTAGATCAAAAGCGCGCCACTGCATTGTCTAGCCGTAATCGTCGATGCAAGACAATGGGATTGTGAATTGGTGAAGCTATTCGGGAGGCAGGCGCGGACGATGGAATCCTCGCGTCGTTTTGTCGAACCGAGAAATTCACTGAATTACGTCCGGCACGCCTCAACGATGACTGCCGACCAAAACCTCCCTCGCTTTACTTTCGTGATGAACACCACCTGTAAATTGGTCAAAGCTATGTAAATTCAGTCAGTTTGGAACTAAGCGTATTTTTTTCTCTACCCTGGCGAAAGCTTCAGTTAGGATTCCAATCCGAGCTAATCCGAAGTCATCCGGGCCAATGCGAAATCTCTATCCGAGCGAATCCGAATGAACCGAACCATTCCGAAGACATTTTTCAATACGAATGAATCCGAACCATTCCGAAGAAACTTTTCAATCAGAATTTTCAATACGAATGTATCGGAACCATTCCGGAGAAACTTTTCAATCAGAATTTTCAATCCGAATGAATTGGAACCATTTCGAAGAAACTTTTCAATCCGAATAAATCCGCGCCATTCCCAAGAAATTTTTCAATCCGAATGAATCCGAAGTTTCAATCCGAATGAATTCGAGATGAGATCCGAGCTATTCCGAAGAAATTTTTTAATCCGAATGAATCCGAACCACTTCGAAGTCATTTTTCAATCCGAATGAAAACGAAGCTTCAATCCGAATGAATTCGAGCCATTCCGAAGAAACTTTTTCATCAGAATTTTCAATCCGAATGAATCCGAACCATTCCGAAGAATCTGTTCAATCCGAATGAATGCGCGCCATTCCGAAGAAATTTCTGAATCCGAACCACTCCGAAATAATTTCTCAATCCGATTGAATCCGAACGATTCCGAAGAAACTTTCAATCCGAATTTTCAATCCGAAGAAATTTCTCAATCCGAATCAATCTGAAGTTTTAATCCGATTGAATCCAAACCACTCCGAAGTAATTTCTCAATCCGATTGAATCCGAACGATTCCGAAGAAACTTTTCAATCAGATTTTTCAATCCGAATAAATCCGAACCATTCCGAAGAAACTTTTCCATCACAATTTTCAATCCGAATAAATCTGAAGCTTCAATCCGAATGAATCTGAAGCTTCAGTACTGCGTAATCTTAATGTACTCTCACGGAGCACTGTTGAAGCCGAATTTTCTCCTTTTGCTGAAATGCAACATTTTGCAACATACCAACAAAACTTCTTGTAATTCTTCTTAGATTTTTTATAGTTCTTAAGAGATTGGCTCGGATTCATTCGGATAGGAATCTTCCTTCAAACTTCGGATTGGCCCGGAATGAAACTGATTCGCTCGGAAAGAGACTTTGCATTGGCTCGGATTCATTCGAATAGGAAATTTTCTATCCAAAGCCTTCGCCAGGGTATCAAACATTTTAAGTATTCAGGGCCTGCAATGTTTTCAATTTTTATAAACACACACTATGTCCTCAGAAATCACCCCCCCCCCCTCTCTCTCTCACAAACACACACACGTAAATAAAGTGATTGAAGTGCAAAATTTAAAAAAGTTATTAATGTAATTTATAGGTAGCATAATAATTCTTGCGCGCCATAGCGTTTGTATAATAATCCCAGTAGACAATAAAGAAACACTTAAAGATGAAGGCCTCTGATTGGTCGAGTGGGATTATAGTTTGTTTTGATATATAGCCTGCTCTTGAATCACTTTATACGTTCGAACGCTTTATTGGCTGACCCGATCAGAAGGCTAGACCTTATGGTCCTACGCTCGACATGTAATACTAATTAACATCTAGTTGAAGATTTATCTCGCACTATAAGTCGCTAATATATATTGCGCACATTACGAATTGTTCGTGTGGTGACATACATTCAGTACATGCAACAATCGAATGTAACATATTACTGTAACGATATCGATCTGAAGAGAGAGGCGAACGACATGCTGCTACCATTAGCGACTTGACAATCAAGAGAGAAGAGGTTGTCACTACAGATAATGTAATAAATGGTTGTTTTCTGGATAGTCACACCTTTTTGTTCCAATTTTTGACGAGATTGTACTTTTTATGGCGCTTGTGTGTAAATATGGCCTTCCTGGAGCTGGAAATCACTTTTTCAACTCTTTTGTCAAACTTCTTGTCCTCACGACTTTTTCACCTGTTTTTATAGATCCTTTTTCGAGTTCCTTTTCCAAGCTTCTTTTCCATACGCTTTTTTTATTCCTTTTTCATTTATCAACTTCCTTTTTCACTGAGAAAACAATTTGACTTGGCAAACAAAAATTTTATTGTTATTTGTACAACCAAACCTTTTTGTTGAGCCAACAAAATTGTTTTATTGGGTCTTTTTGTTGCCCTGACAAAACTATTTTATTGACCTAGAAATTTTGTTGATCTAGGAATTCTGAGGTATCTTTGAATTACTAGATGTCAAATTGAATTCTAATATAAATCTAAATATTAATCTAAAAATATAAATATAAGCCTTATTCTTCTCGACTCTTCTTAATCTCATTAGAATTCACGAGAAAGCGATGATTCAACGAATGACGAATTAAATGTTCAGCGCTATCAGTCTGGGGATTCCAGTTTTTTAAATATATATATATTATTCGATCTTTTAAGAAAGAGAGGTATGGTAATATGCTTGACGTGGGTCAAATAGGGCCAGAAGTGAGTCACCTGGAAATACTGGTTTCTACCGCGAGATTAATACGAGTAAGTTACTGATAGAGTATTGACCTGTTCATGGATTTAAAATCCCTTTTCTAGATCTACACCCCTTTTCCAGAGCCACTTCAACCAATCGCTGTATCTGAAAAGTAAAAAACAAGAATTTATTAATTATTAACTTTTTTGGGATATAAACTTCTGAAAACAGAAACCCCACTTATTCTATTCTTCATTGTACTCAGCGAAAATTATAGATAAATATTTTTTCGCTCTGTATGCATAATTCTCATTAAAATTTGATTCATTCTACAGAAGGAAAACATTTTAATTTTAATATTTGTTGAATAAAATGAAGAAATCGAGTTCTTAGAATGGAACTTGGCTCCAATACCCTTAATTGAAATCTTTATAAACACATAAGCCTTTTGCTTCGTGTATTCGACTAAAAAATTTCTATATATTGGATATATCAATTTCATATATATCAGAGTTAAATGACACCGTTCTACAAGCAAAAGAGAGAGACAGAAAGAGAGTTCAAGTCGGGTTAAGCCACAAGATACAAAGCAATAAACGACCAACGGGTAAATTTTATGCGGCTTTTAACAATCTCCAACGTCGGTTACTGCCACAAAGTAAATTTAGTCGATCAATGAAGGAGAAAGATGAAAAGTTCAAATGAAATGGTACTGTGAATATCTAGATATTTCGAAACATAAGCAATACATTCGTTTGATTCACCAGTAAATGTTACCCGTTACTTCGGTTCTTCCCCCCTTCCTGTATGATTTATTCAGCGGTTTGCGTTGGATAATAAACGAATGAAACTCCGACAACTGTAGTTAAATATGTACTGCCGTATTCTAATCATTTAATGGTCATGCGGTGAATATAAATTCAAGTAGAAAGGCGCATATTAGGTTTGCGAATTTCAACTTTACGATCGTGTACAGCAGCAGTCATATTTTTATGTTAAATAATAATGATTTTCAATTACTTATATTCCTAATTTGACTCGAAATTTAAATACCCACGAGACATTTTACCGATGATTTATCTGCAGATTTTAAAACCCAAATGGGAATTAGGTCCAAGTTTCCGTAATTTACCATTTGAGTCATTTGTTTCGCAGAATTTTCCCCATTGAGGTGATGAAATATTGTAACGTGGTATTTCATATACACACTATTCAAATTAGCTAAATTCAATTTTTACTACACTGTAAAAAATTTCCATGAAAATTACATTTAGTTTTTGTAATTTTTTCCTATGATTTCTGCAGGAAAGTTCCAAATTTTTTGGAAGTTCACAGTCATTTCTAAGGTTATTTTCCCGTGATTTTGTGAATTTCACAATAAAACTGTAATTTTCCCACGAAAATCATAGGAAATAAAAATACCAGCGATAACTGACGGAAATTTACACTGAAATGGAAAAGGATTTAGAAGTGTAATATTACAAGAACAATGTAAAAATCCAGGTGCCGTCGCTAGAATTTTACATGCAGAAATAAAGTAAAATTCTATTCCTACAACGGAATTTTACACAATTTTGGTAAATTTCCATCAATTATTACTGGTATTTTTATTTTCTATGATTTATGTGTGAATTTTCATCAAAACTTTTTGCAGTGTAAAAGTCAAACTTGCACCTTATCCCCAAACATGTCTACCCAACCCTGGTTTCTATAAGATTCAGGGTTGTGCAGTCACGCGTCACTCGAAGTTTTTTTACTTATACATGGTTTTCTACTTATGTAAATTACGTATTTTACGTAGAAGACCTCCCACTCCATATGAATTTGGTGTTTTCTACGTAATATACATACGTAAATTACTGTAAAAAACCATGTAATTTACTAAGGTATTTTACTTACCCAACCGTGATAAGATTCAAATGGAAACCAGGGTTGGGTTGACACGCCCACGAGGAAGGCATACATGGAAAAAAAATTGGAACAAAAAGGTGTGACTATACATCAGGGTGGCGTCCTATCGCAGCAGAAAACGCAAATCAGAAAGCATAAAATCGTAACGGTGCCGTCGTGTGTCAGCAGAAAACGTCGGCGTAAAGCAGAAAGTCATGAGAGTGAAAGAGGCAAACAGATCTGTCCATCTCGGTCAGTCTCAGGAGTTTCGGTTTTTCGACGACGTTTTCTGCCGACATGGGACTGCACCTAGAGGTATAAACGTGGAATTACTGTACAGTAATGTTCAAGGATGACTTCCTCTGTTTTGTAACGACCCAACCCTGTTTTCCATTAGAATCTTAAAGGCGAATCCACACGCCGACTCTAACTTTTGTTACGCACGTAAATTTTTTCCGTGCGTAAAATTGGTGTCGCGTCCCCACCAACTTACCCAAGTCGTGTCGCGCTACATTAAATTTGTAAAGTTTTGTAATTGATTGAGAATGCAGTAAATGGGTGCGACTTGGTGGGGACGCGACACTAATTTTACACGCGGAACAAGAGTTAGAGTCGGCGTGTGGATTCACCTTAAAGAAATCAGAGTCAAGAAATTTTTACAAGAGGTTCTCCCAAATGTCAAAAAATTCTTTATCTTTATAGTCACATTAATTGCGCATGCATAATGAAAGTGGGATTTAAGAAAGAGACACTTGAAATTGGAGAGAAAAATGACTTGACATCATGTAATTTACCTAAGGTAATATTTCGTGCACAACCCTGCTTGTTTTGACATCGGACTTCTTTTGTTTACTGGTAACATAAAAATTGTGTCTTGTCTCAATATATTTCAATATATTTCAAAGGTCAAATGTAAAAGTGTTTAATATCTTTTGAAGATTATGGAACCCTAACATGTTGAATGATAATTTAGATTTTAGGATCTGAAAGTTCATGAATAATTGTTTCGCTCAGTTGTAAAATGTAATTGGCATAGTCCAAAATATATATATTGTATATTATACTGAGATAAAAATGGTGATAAAACGATTGTAATTAGAAAATGTAAACAACTCAAAGAAGAAAAGGAATCAAAGGACTTGTATCCGTATTGGAAAACGATTAGAACATAAGGTATATTACATACACACGTGCAATGCCGTTGGCTATAGAATTTCATTATCCTTAGAGCAAGAACTGATTTTTCATTAGATCTGGAGTTGAGATTGTCTCCGAGCTTGTTGGTCTGTCTCGTTGAGATGACTTGAGCCAAAGTCACAGTCGGCAAGAACCGGCCCACATGGGTGCATTCGTTTCCGGCCTCTTTTGCAATACCAGTAGGTAGACATTACGCAGCGGTGCAGGGGGAACAGTGGGAAATATAATCTAACGTGTGCAAATAGGGCGAAACCGTGTTATCTGGTGATATCGATTCTGCAATGGCCAACGTTGGACCACCCACAGCATCGTCCTGTATTTCAATTTATTACGGGCGCTACTCATTTTTCTGAAAGGCGATCTGAACTCACACACGAACGTGTTATCTGTTTTGCATAAATTCCATACAAGCTGAACTAGCGCTCCTTTCCTGAACCACTTTTGCAAACCCCTTTTCCAAATTGTTCTAACACACTGTGCTAAAACTTTTTGGCAAGCTCCTTTTCCAAACTAATTTTCTATACCTATTCTTCTACCCTGTATTATTTCTTTACTAAACCATTTATTCCAAAGTCGTTGTTCTAAATTCCTTTTCTTAACTACTTATTCACACCAAATTTGAAACTTTGTAAACCGTTGACCAATTAAACAAAGCTGTGTATTGGAAAATCGGAATTTAACATAGATTCCGATTTCAAGAATATAAAAGATAAATAAGTAAAGTTTGTGTTTGCAAAGTAAATTAAACTTTTAATAGAAACCTTTGATAAATTTCTAATCGGAAATTTCCTATTATTTAAGAATGCGGATTCACGAAAGCCTGAGACCGATTCAAATTTTCTAATCGGTTTCTTGTTCCTGGGAATAGTCATATTCATGGCGAAAATAAATAATAATAATAATAACTCTTCATCAAACCTTTTCCATCCTTTTCCAAACCACTTATCCAACCTACTCTCCAATCTCCTTTTCCAAACCCTTTTTCTTAATCGCTTTTCCAACCATTTCTTCTAAATTTTTTTTCAAACCTCTTCCAAACCCACTTTCTAAGCTCTCTTTACAACTACTTTTCCAAATTGGAGATAGAAATAGATAGAACTCTTTCATCCCTTCCAATCTCTTCCTATCCTTCAGTCTATTCCTTTCCACATCTCATTTTTTTCATATTTTATTCCTTTCTATCCCTAATTCTATCTCTCTTACTAGAAATTTTTATCTCCTTTTATCCCCACCCATCTCTCATTTATTCAACTCTATATTTTTCGATCTCTTTGTTAATCTCTTTTTCTCTCGTTATAATTACTAACCTATATCTTTTTTAATCTGGTTATCTTTATCTCAACGATAGATAGAAAGGGATAGAGAAGTGAGGATTGAAAGAGATAGGAACAATGTTAATTCAGAGGGAGAAAAAAATAGATATAATTGAATAGGCGTGGATATGGATTGAAATCAAGGTAGAAGGGGATAGAAAAGAATAGGCGAGAAATAGAAAGGAATATGCGTGTGGAGATTAAAGGAGAAAAGAGCGAATTTTGATTGACAAGAAGATAGAAAATTATAGACGAAAATAGGAGAGAAATAAGAAGTAATAAAGAAGTGTGGATTGAAAGCGATAGAGTGAATTGAGATTTACAAGGAGATAGGAAGACATAGATAAGAATAGGCGAGAAATAGAAAGGGATAGAAAACTGGAGATTAAAAGAGAAATGCGAATTGAGATTGACAAGGAAATAGATTGACAATAATAGGCGGGAGATAGAAAGAGATAGATAAGTGGGGATTGAAAAAGATAGGAGAACGGCGATTGACAAGGAGATAGAAAGAGATAAGCGGAGATATACAAGAGGTAGAAAGGGATAGAGGACTGAAGATTAAAAGATATAGAAGCGAATTAAGATTGAGAAAAAAATAGAAAGGGATAGACAGGTATATACTAAGATAGAAAGAGATAGGCGGAGATAGACAAGAGATAGTAAGGGATAGAAAAGAGGAGATTCAAAAAGATAAGAGTGAATTTGGATTAAAATTGAGATAGAAAAAGATAGAGGGGATTGGCGAGAAATAGAAAGGGATAAACAAGCGTTATCCTTTTCTATCTTAGAAATAGAAGGAGATAGAAAGGGATAGGATTTCTATTTCTTTACTTCCAGCAGGGTTTAATCTGCTTTCAGAAATTATTTTTCAAAATGACTTTCGAAACAATTTTTCTACAGCCCTCTTCAAAAAATTCTAACTTTTGACTTTCCCACTAAATCCTTTTTCGAAGCCCTTTTTCGAAATTGCTTCTCCGAGAATTTTTTTCCATATCTCTTCTTCTATTGCAATGAGACGAAAGGAGAGGGAAGGAGAGCATCCCATCGTGAGAAAGATTTCCTTCGAGTCAAGTCATGCTCTGCAGTCAAGAAGTTGATTATCTCCTGGATATCTGTTCTCTGCGATCTTCTCTCTAAATCATTCTATACTCACGAGTGACATTATCTTTTGAATTAAACTTATTGACTTTGATGAGCAGATGCATAAAAAGAATTTGGAAGAATTCCAAAGAAATAAAGTGTAATAAAAAAAGTATATATATTGCTTTGTAGAGAGTAATAATAAGTATTCATTATATCTTGATGTACTCCATGATTTTCATCATTACAAAGAAAAGTGTTTTATTGAAATTCTTTTGTAATTATGAAAATGTTGGAGTTTACATAAATGTTTCTCAGTGCCTTTCATATGATTTCCCAAATTTTCAACACGATATCTCATTTCCTGGGTACGTAAGTTGTTACACAAAAATATCGGTAAAGTAGAGATCGGATACGTTGAAAATTGCCTTAATATGTAAAGTAAAAATCGTTAAGAGAGAATTATCCCTATCATGGTAAGTATCTATATTCATCGCTCTTTCGAACGAGGCTGGGTCATCGCGAGACAGCGATTAATCATGAGGAACGACTTAATTATTGTCCTCGCCTCCTTTAATACGACATGCAGCAGAAAGTTGTGTCCTCCGACATTTCATCTCGTCTCCACTAACATTATTATCAGTGGGATTTAATCATGCGAAATTGAAAAATTAATTTCGAAATTAAGCTTGTGACAGGAACACGATCACTTTTAATTCGGCTTCTTATCTTTAAGCTAAAGAAGCCCATTAACGTTTGTATTTTTTTATATACTGCAATTTTAATTAATTTGTACATTTTTTATGTAAGCCCTGTTCCCTCTTACATTAAAAAGTTAGAAATTAATCAAAAACTGCAGTATTTAAAAAATTACGAACCAGATTATAAATAATAATAATTTACTTCCAGCAGGGTTTCTAATCTAACATCGATTTTGCTTTTCAAAGGGTAAATGAAAAAAAAAAAAAAAACTTTCTTTGCTTCAGGAATGTACACCCTGGAAAAGCATCTTCACGATTCCGAGGTGGTGTTTCCACGAAAGGTGACGTTCGAAGGTGACCTGATTTCTCACAATGTGACTCATCATCACGACGAGAACGGGAACGGTGATCTGCATTTCCGTCTGGCTCGAGCAGGGACTGAGTATCATATACACCTGACACCAGCCAACGACTTTATTAGTCCCGGAATGATCATCGAGAGGCGGAAGCGGGACCTCCATGTTCGCCACTCGGCGAAAAACCGCTCCAGCAAATGCCATTACCGTGGGTACATTAGAGGACAGGCCAATTCCCGTGTTGCCTTGTCGGCTTGTGACGGTCTGGTGAGTTTTACGTTTCATGTATTATATTCATGCATGTATAATTCTATATATGTACATATATCTGTAAGTTTGTATGGATGTTTATATGTATGTGTGTATGTATGTATGTTTGTATGTATTATTGTATGTTTTGATAGAATTATTTTGCTGGTCTCAAAACTTTCTAACCATTTAGAATACTATTATTATACAAATCACTCTTTAAATTAGGTGTGGGTAGGGTTAAATCAATAATTATACTGACCAGAATTTAACAAACAATAAAAAAATTACAAATATATTTTAATAACAAACATTTTTGAATTTATGAAAGAATAAACACTCCAAGCCGAAGTTTACAAAAGTCAAACTCTCAATGTTGTTTGTGACTAATTTAAGGCACAAAAAATTAATTATACATAAAATCAATCTATTAGAAATTGGCGAAGCACTCAAAAGACCATATCAAAAATGATTTATTTTAAACAATCTGCTTGCCAAGAAACTAACACCAACCTTAAATCGGTACAGAAAAACTGCTGGTCAACTTCCAAAGATCCAATTCACAAATTTTATAGTCACTCTTGACTCTACGACGTTCCAAACGAGAGTGAGGATTCTTTTGACGAGAGACAACTCATACGCTATAATTTGTGGAAT
>UCOH01012076.1:0-13194 GCA_900474275.1 Synergus japonicus
TTTTCAAAAATTAGAGAAATCTCTTAGGAGCTTTTAAAATTATTAGAAATCTCATAAAAATCCATCAAATCCATAAACGTACCACAATATTTTTTTAAAATCGACTAATTTCTTGAAAGCCCGTAAAAAATGTACAGCCTTTGAAATCCTTTTAAATTATACTAAATCTTGTAAAAACCATGCAAATTGAATTGAATTGAATTGAATTGAATTGAAATTTTTTGAAATTTTTTGAAATCTTTTGAAATCTTTTCAAATTCTTAAAAACTTCTTAAAATTTCTCCAAATTTCAAAACATTTAGAATCCCTTTTAAAATCTCGAAGAATTCTTAAAAGTCTCTTAAAATTGCATAAATTCCTTTAAAATTTCATAAAATATCCTAAATTTCCTTAAAATTCCACAAAAATTTTCAAAGTTCTAAAACTTTTGAATTTCGCAAAAATCACTTAAAAATCGTCAAATTCCCTGAAAATTTCTAGAAACCTTGAAATTCCTTTCTAAAAAAGTGATTTCTCTCTAAAAATTTCTCAAAAATCTCGCATAAATTACAGTTTCAAATCTGATTGACTTTGTAATGACTTCAGATTGTAAATAGAAAATCAAATTAAAAAGCAAAATAACAAACAGAATAAAAAACAAAATATGTTGCTCTGCCACTAAATATGAAATTTATCATGAAATAATATAACAAAAACCAAATTTTTACAGCTTCTTTGACAGCAACCGGTTACGGTTGTGTAATGTCCTGGACCAGTCCAGCCCTGCCTTTCTTAACCAGCAACAAGTCCGAATTTCCTGTGTCAAAAGACGAATCTGATTGGATAGCTTCTTTACTTTCCCTTGGATTAATTACCGGATACACAATAAATCCAATTTTCATTAATCGACTCGGCCGGAAGTGGTCCTTACTCATCTTTGCTCTACCACAAATTTTATCCTGGTTTCTCATCATACAAGCAAGAAATATCATCATGATATACACATCAAGAATTTTAAGTGGAATTGGATATGGAGGTGGTATTTGTGCTCTTACACAATATATGACAGACATCTGCAATTCGAAAAATAGAGGAACTCTTTTTGCATTTATCAACTTCTCAACAGGTGTCGGATATTTGCTCCCAATTTTTTTGGGGGCTTATCTACCTTATGCTTATATGAATTTCATTCTTTTAACTATACCAATTATTTTTCTTGTCACTTTCTTCAAGATGCCTGATTCTTCTCGTTTTATGGAAATTAATAAGCAGAAGGATGAAGAAGTAAAAAAGGCAGAAGATGTGGAAATTAATGGTTTAATTGGTACTAATAATATTGAGACAAATAATATTGAGACAAATAATATTGAGACAAATAATATTGAAATAAATAACATTGAGACAAATAATATTAAGACCATAAAATTTCGTACCAATTTCAATCTGAAAAGAACCAAACTCTGGAAGTTGTTGACACTTCCAAAAAATCAACGAGCTCTGCTTATAATAATTCTAATAAGTGCAACAGACATGTTTTCCGGTCACGTGCCAATTGTGACATTTACTCAGCAAATATTCACTCACAGAGAATCAATTTTGGATCCGGAAAAAGCGGCAGTTTTGTTAGGATCAATCAGATTAATTGCAATTCTGATAAGCACTCAAATAATGGAAAAAGTGAGAAGAAGAATTCTTCTTCTCTGGTCAGGAATTTTGGGATCAATTTCAATGGGACTAGTCGGTTTATTTTTCTTTTGGGAAGAAAGAAATTGTGACGTGTCATCAATCGGCTGGTTTCCTGTTTTTTGGGTGACACTAGCAGAAGTCACAACTACAGTTGGAGTTGGAAATTTGTATTATGCCTATCAAGGAGAATTATTTTCGAATGACATCAAAAGTGTAGGCATAAGCTTCACAAACAATTTCTATATGCTTTTGTCATTTTTGACCCTCGTCAAATTTCAGGGATTGATTGAAGTTTTTGGAATTTCCCTCGTTTTTTGCTTCTTCTCTATTTCTTCTGCTTTTATACCGTTTATTATTTATCTTATCGCCCCTGAAACAAAGGGTAAAACTCTGGATGAAATTCAAATTATATTGAAGTCTAGATAAACTGTAAATGATTTATTTTTATTTCTTAGTGTTCATTAAGGCCGTGTAAGACTTACCCGATTTCTACCTTACCGACATTTTTTTCTCTGCAACGCTACGTCTATAGAGATATTAGATACCAAATTGAAAATTTCTAAAATTGAAGCTAAAGCCTTAAGGTACGTTTATCTGGTCCTAAATATTAAAATTTGTTCAAAAAAATTTTTTTTTAATTTTTTATTTTTATAAAAATTTAAGACCAGATAAACATACCTTAGCATATTTGCTTTAATTTTATAAATTTTCAATTTGATATCTCAATAAATGTAGATGTAGCGTTGCAGAGAAAAAATGTCGGTAAGGTAGGGATCGGGTACGTCTTACATAGCCTTAGTCTTAACTTTCCTTAACCTGGAAACCTAAAACATTGGAAATTGCAAAATACAACTTTTAAATCTTTGAAAAATGTTTTAAGATGTAATTTTACGATTGTAATTAAGGCTATGTAAGAATTACCCGATCTCTACCTTACCGACATTTTTTTCTTCGCAACGCTACGTCTATAGAGATATTAGATATCAAATTGAAAATTTCTAAAATTGAAGCTAAAGCCTTAAGGTACGTTTATCTGGTCCTAAATATTAAAATTTATTAAAAAATTTTTTTTTAATTTTTAATTTTTATAAAAATTTAAGACCAGATAAACATATCTTAGCATATTTGCTTTAATTTTATAAATTTTCAATTTGATATCTCAATAAATGTAGGCGTAGCGTTTTACAGAAAAAAATGTCGGTAATATAGGGATCGTATAAGTCTTACATGGCCTTAAGGGGTTGATCACTAGGGTGGTTAAAAAATGGCCTTAAAATCGAAAATGTCAATTTTTCATAAAATCGGCCTTCTGAGCGCTTTATTCTCGTTTTTATTTTTTAATAAAAATTATTTCTATTAGGTTACTGGAATATTTGTCAATATTGTTTAACTAATTTTTAATTACTTAATCACATTCCATTTCATTGAATCATTTTTTTTTTCTCGAAACTAGGTTTTTCTTATTAAAAATTCTTACTACTTGTCTAATGGAATATTGATTATCGTTGGTTAATTAGTTGTTTATAAATAGTTGTTGTTTATAAAAAACATTTTCTTTATAAATCATGTATAATTATTTCGTTACCATAATACATTTGGCTTTTAAGGCCATGTAGACTTACCCGATCCCTACCTTACCGACATTTTTTTCTCTGCAACGCTACGTCTACGTTTATTGAGATATGAAATTAAAAATTTCTAAAATTGATGATAAAGCATTAAGGTACGTTTATATGGTCCTAAATATTAAAATTTATTTTTAAAAATTTCTTTATTTTTTTTATTTTTACAAAAATTTAAGATCAGATAAGCGAATCTTAGCAAATTTTCTTTAATTTTAGAAATTTCCAATTTGGTATCTCAATAAATGTAGACGTAACGTTGCAGAGAAATAAATGTCGGTAAGGTAGGGATCGGATAAGTCTTACATGCCCTTAAACATACTTTAAGATGTGACTAAATTTGCAACTTTATTATTTCCTAAATTTCGCTCCTTCTTTTCATGGGCCATTTTGATTTTTGCAAACTGGCGTATTCGATTTTGCAAATAAAAATAAAGTTAAGAAATAACAGATTTTTTATTTAATTAAGAAAAAGATATATATGTACGTTTAGCATCTTGGATTTATTAGCAGTTGATAAATATTTAATATTTATGTTGTGGAGAGGAGATAGTTACTGTATCTGTCGACAAACTCAAGTCTGTTTCTCAAATTTGATTCTCTTGGCGCGTGAAGTGTGTAAAATTTTCTTTGATGTTTCCAGGTAGTTAATGAAAAAAAAAACACTAGTTAACTATGGATCTCAGTTTAAAAAAACACAATAAATAAATACGTTAAAATTCAGTGGACTGTATAATATATATATATATATATGTGTGTGTGTGTGTGTGTGTGTGTGTGTGTGTAAATTTAGTGCCGAAGTGAGACCGACTCTCCTATCGCAAGGAATTTCCTTACAAGTCTGTCTAAAATTACAAAACTCACAGCGGTAATCAGTTTTATAATTAATTCCTTTACATGGCACCACTCACAAGAGTGCAATTACCTCATAATATTTTTAAAATTGAAGTTCGCTTTGCGACAGTATCGTAAAGTTTAAACAGACATTTATAAGAAAATTTATAACTAAAAATTTAATAGAATATTTATTAACAAATGAAAAATTAGTATTTATTTTTTTAAACAAATACCATTTGTTAAAAGAATGTTTTTTTCCAAAAATTCGAGGAATTCTAAATTTTAATCATTACGTGACATAAATTAATAAAATTACAGACTGACCGTCAGATTATATAAAACCTGATTTAATATCTGAAAAAAGAATTTTCGAAAAAAAATTATTTTGACAAATTGACTTTGTTTAAATAATTAAAAATTAATTAACTAATGTTGATAAATATTCCACTAGAGTAATAGAAATAATCTTTATTAAAAAAAACGAGAATAAAACGTTTAGAAGGCCGGGTTTATGAAAAATTGACATTTTTGGTTTTAAGGCCATGTAAAACTTACCCGATCCCTACCTTACCGACATTTTTTTCTCTGCAATACTATGTCTACATTTACTGAAATATCAAATTAAAAATTTCTAAAATTGAAACTGAAGCATTAAGGTACGTTTATCTGGTCCTAAATATTGACATTTATAAAAAAAAATTTTTAGTTTTACAAAAATTTACGACCGGATAACAATACATTAGCATATTTTCTTTAATTTTATTAATTTTCAATTTAATATTTCAATAAACGTACAAGTAAAGTTGTAGAGAAAAAAAATATTGGTAAGGTAGGGATCGGGTAAGTCTTACATGGCCTTAAAATCAAAATTAAAAAAAAAATAGTTCATTTCTTTTTTCGAATTTCGAATCAAATTCGAGACTAGAAAAAAAAGCTTTTTTGAACTACCCTATTGATCACTCTTGAAATATTTTTAAGTAATTTGAAATAATTTTAAAAAATTTTAATTTTGTACCTTATTTTTTAAAAATTTTGAACTTTATGCTTTTTGGACTAATTAATTAATTGGTGGAGGTATTTTTGGTCTTGAAACTTTTGCATTAAGCTCTATCTAACTGTAACCTAATGTTTGCTTGATAAGATTCGATTCGATAGTATAATTTCCGATATAAAACAAGATTTATATCAATCACGCGTTTATCTCAGTCTAGAAATATAAGTGCATCGTTAGTATTCCATTTTACTCCATCCAAGATGGGTTCTTAAAAAAATTAAATTATCTCTAAAAATTTCCATAGTAAAAGTATTACTAGTTCTTTGAAATTTACAAGAATATAGTGCAATAAATAATTGTATGTCCATTGAATCTCTAAATTCCATTAATTATATTTTTAAAATTTAAAGTTTATGAAAACATATAAGATGGTCAAGAACGAAAAAAACCATATTTTTTTACAATATGCTGCTGCTTTTACAAGTAAGTAAAAATTGAACAAAAAGGGGGACGGAGGGTCTTAAGGCAGGTTTTTGGTCCAATTTAGATTCAGCCCAAAAAATTCGAAAAAAATCCATACGGTATTTATTAACAATTAGAAGTCAATTCCACCCTGAATAGACATCCCCTCACCCCTCAATTCATCCTGAGCATCCCTTAAAAAATAAAAACTTCACCTCTTGGTTTTTTTGGGAAAAACCCCAATTAAAAAAACTCGGGCAAAATACATATAGAGGTTTTTGGGGTCGCTGATTTCGAATCCGAGGTTCGTTGACCTTCACAATATCAGATTCAAGGTCATCTGAAGGTCAAATGGCTAAAAATCCGACAAAAAAATTTTTAAAAATAAATACATAGTTTTTTGGGGTCGCTGATTTCGAATCCGAGGTCCGTTGACCTCCAGAATATCAGATTCGAGGTCATTTGAAGGTCAAACTGTAAAAAATCATGAAAAATAATAGAGGGGTGAGGGTTTTCCGTTTAGGATGGAATTGACTTCTTATTGTTAGTAGATATTGTTTGAATTTTTTCGAATTTTTTTGGCCAAATATAAAATTGGGCCAAAAACCTGCCTTAGAGACCCTCCCCCTTTGAAATCGTTCAAAAAATGATTTATTTGTTTCAAATGCTTCAAAATTCCAAGAAATTCTAATAAAATTACTTTAAATATTTGAAATGCCTTGAAATCCCTTCAAATTCAGAGTGTCTAGTGATCAGGAAATTGAAAATTCCTGGGTTTTCCCCGGTTTTCTTCCGGTGTTTTCCAGTCTTTTCCCGGTTAAAATTTTTTCCTTCCGACCAATTTATGCCTTTTTGTGATTTTTGAAAAAACACAAAAAAAAATCTGTACATCCTTCAATAAAATACCCTGAAAATTTTTGTAATCTTTTAAATCTCCTAAAATATTTTAAAAGTCATAAAAATCTCTTGAAATAGGTTCAAATTCGTGAAAATCTCTTAAAATTCCCAGAACATGTTCAAATTCTTTAAAATTCTACGATAACATTTAGAAAACAAAGCTTCCCCTATGAGTAAGTAAATTCCTTTAAATCCTATAAAAATCCAATGATAGTATTAGAAATTTCGTCAGATTCCATAAAATTCTTAAAAATTGCATAAAATATTTTAAAAATCGGAAAACTTTCTTGAAATTTCTTAAAATTATAAGACATCTTATAAAATTTCATAAAATCCGTAAAAATGCCAATAAAGTCTTTTAAAAGTCATTAAAATTTCTTAATTCTCCTAAAATTCTTGGAAATTCTATGACATTTAAAGTCCCTTAAAATTATCAGAAAAAATAAAATTTCGAAAATCTTCGCAATTCCAAAACAAGACTTAAATTTCCCTTAAAATTCCAGGAACCTTTCTAAATCTCCTAAATTTCACGAAAAACCTTCAAAATTTCTTACAGTTTGAGAAAATTTCTTAAAATTACAAGAAACTTCTAGAAATTCTTTAAAATTCTATGATAACAATTAAAATACCTTTAAATCCTTTAAAAATCCAATGATAGTATTAGAAATTTCGTCAGATTCCATAAAATTCTTAAAAATTACATAAAATATTTTAAAAATCTGAAAACTTTCTTGAAATTCATTAAAATTGTAAGAAATCTCATAAAATTTCACAAAATCTGTAAAAATGCCAATAAAGTCTTTCAAAAGTCATTAAAATCTCTTAATTCTCCTAAAATTCTTGGAAATTCTATGACATTTAAAGTCCCTTAAAGTTCTAAAAAAAAATAAAATTTCGAAATTTTATAATTTCGAAAATTGTCGAAATTTTACAACAAGGCTTAAAATCCCTTAAATCTCTTAAAATTTCACGAAAAATCGAGCAAAAAACGTTCGAATCTTTTAAAGTTTGAGAAAATTTCTTAAAATTACCAGAAACTTCTTGAAATTCTTTAAAATTATAAGAAATCTCATAAAATCCGTAAAAATGCCAATAAAGTCTTTTAAAAGTCATTAAAATCTCTTAATTCTCCTAAAATTCTTGGAAATTCTATGACATTTAAAGTCCCTTAAAGTTCTAAAAAAAAATAAAATTTCGAAATTTTATAATTTCGAAAATTGTCGAAATTTTACAACAAGGCTTAAAATCCCTTAAATCTCTTAAAATTTCACGAAAATTCGAGCAAAAAACGTTCGAATCTTTTAAAGTTTGAGAAAACCTCTTAAAACCACCAGGAATTTCTTGAAATTATCAAAAATTCTATGATAACATTTAAAAATCAGAAAACTTTCTTGAAATTCTTTAAAATTAAAAGAAATCTCATAAAATTCGTAAAAATGTCAATAAAGTCTTTTAAAAGTCATTAAAATCTCTTAATTCTCCTAAAATTCTTGGAAATTCTATGACATTTAAAGTCCCTTAAAGTTCTAAAAAAAAAATAAATTTTCGAAATTTTACAATTTATAAAATCCACGAAATTCCATGACAAGACTTAAAATCCCTTAAATCTCTTAAAATTTCACGAAAATTCGAGCGAAAAACGTTGAAAATCTCTTAAAGTTTGAGAAAACCTCTTAAAACCACCAGGAATTTCTTGAAATTATCAAAAATTCTATGATAACAATTAAAATACTTAAAATACTAGAAATATCAATAAATTGCATGAAATCCTTAAAAATCACACAAAATCTCTTAAAAATCATAACAATCTATTAAAATTCCTTAAAATAATTACACACCTTATAAACCTCCACAAAATCTTTTAAAAATCTTTACAAATCTCTATAGTTTTCTTAAAATTCCTCAAAGTTTCATGAAAACATTGAAAATCCCTTAAAATTCTTTAGGGTTCCAAAAAAACTGTTAAATAACTTGAAGTTATAAGAATAAGTAAACAAAATGATCGCGTGTTGATTTTCTAATGGAATAAAAAGAAAATAAAGCAGAAAAACGTCGCTTTTTCAATAAAATAAAAAAATTCTTGCTTCTTTATAAAATTCCCGAGTACTTCCCGGCTTTTCCCTGTTTTTCCTGGTCAAATAAAATCCCCGGGGTTTTCCCTGTTTCCCGGTTCATTATGCACCCTAAAATTCCAAAATATTTTCAGATAAAAATTTAATTTTTTTGTGTACCAGCTTCCATCACAGCAATAGGATTTGTTGGTGCTTTTGCCTGGCCTTCGCCCGCTTTGCCCTTCTTGACTGGGCCAAATTCCGACTTCCCTGTATCAAAACGTCAAGGATCATGGATAGCGTCTTTATATCCAGTGGGATTAATAATTGGCTACTTAATAAATCCTTTTTTCATTGATCGAATCAGCCGAAAAGGAACTTTACTGATGCTCGCCTGTCCACAAATTGCTTCATGGCTACTAATTATTCTATCAAAAAATCACATACATTTATACATAGCAAGAATTATCGGCGGAATTGGCTACGGTGGAGGAATTTCCGCCACAACTGTCTACATTTCCGAAATTGGCGACAGAAAAAATCGAGGAATTTTCCTAGTTCTAATGAAATTCTTGATGAATTTTGGATTTCTGTTTACAATGATTTTAGGAGCGTTTCTCAGTTTCCGAAACATGAATATTATTCTTCTGATGATGCCTGTTTTATTTACTATCATTTTCTTCTTCATGCCTGATTCCTTGTATTTCTGGGACATAAACAAAAGAAAAGAAGAGGAAGAGATGATGAAGTTGAATCCAACAAAGGAAAAAGAAATAATTTTCAAAGACGCGGAGAAACTAGAAGACAGCAGTTATCCCAAAAAAAGGAAATTTAGTCTGAAGGATACGATTTTTTGGAGATTTTTCGCCATTCCGAATAATCGCAGAGCTTTGGAAATAACAATGTTCATGGGAGTGATAAATATTTTTTCCGGACATTCGGGAATTACGACCTTCACTCAGCAGATTTTCACATACGAAGGATGTATTTTGCCACCGAAAAAAGCTGCTGTTGTTCTTGCAACGACAACTGTTGTTTTTTCGTTATTAAGCACTCAATTCGTGGAGAGAATTAACAGAAAATTCCTTCTTTTGTTTACTGGAATGAGCGGTGCCACTTCTCTGGCATTTGTGGGTCTTTTTTTCTTTTTGAAAGAGAAAAATGTGGATCTTTCTTATTTTGAGTGGGTGCCTATTTTTGGGGTGACAACATTCGATATGATGCTTTCCTGTGGATTGGGAAATTTATTTTTCATCTATCAAGGGGAACTTTTTGCAAGTGACATCAAAAGTACGGCGATATCTTTCAATAAAATTTTTTATATGGGGCTGAGTTTCATATTTTTACTGATGTTTCAAGATTTTATTGACACAGTTGGACTTTATTCTGCATATTGGATTTTTAGTCTAGGCGCTTTTTTTGGAACTTGTGTACTTTATACTCTGACGCCTGAAACTAAAGGAAAAAGTCTTGATGAGATTCAACTCTTGTTGAAATCGAAAAAAATATTTTTGTGAGTGAAGGAAATTGAGAGACAAAGGGAATTATAAATAATGAGAATAGTATCTGTTAAGTGTATATTGACGAGAAACTAAATTTGTGTCAGTTGATAGATCTTTTAATAGAACGATAAGAGATTTTTCTAAAGATATAAGAGAGATATAAATGATTACTTCTCCTATCTTAGAAAAGAGATGCTACCAATATATAGAAGACATTATTGGTGTCTTTGTCGAAAACTATCTTCAGACTGTTTTTCTTATCAAAACGATTACTAATGAAAAGATTATATTATAGAGATAGAAAATAATTTACAGTGATGAAAATGATTGTTTTTATGTGAAAAATAAATGATTAGTGAAGTGAAAAAATATTTCAAAATATATACCTAAGATTAGCTGATTAGTGAGAATTATTTGAGAAATTAAACAGATGTTAAATTAAACAGTAACTATTTTCCTGTGTATTTTTATATCACTTTGTAATATATTAATATTTAATAATATATTGGTGTATTTATTATTTACAGAACCGTTGCCATCAGAATTATGAGATTCTTTGGTTAATGAAGTAATTTTAAGGGATTTAATTATAGATATTTTGTGGAATTTTAAGTAATTTGAGAAAGTTTTAGGAGATTTTTAAGCATTTCATGAAATTTCATTAGATTTTAAGGAATTTTAAAGGGTTTTATGAAATTTATTGGGATTTCAGAAATATTATGTGACTTCACGGTATTTTGAGGAATTTTATGAAATTTTAAAAGACTTTACGAAATTGCATTAAATTTTAAATAATTTTCAGAGATTTAACGATATTTCATAGGATATTAAATTATTTTAACGGCTTAGAGGATTTCGAGGAATTTATTAGATTTCATGGGGTTTTAAGTAATTTTATAGGATTTAATGATATTTTCAAAGATTCTTAGTAATTTTAAGCGACTTTAAGATATTTTGGGAGATTCTAAGTAATTTTATAGATATTTATTTCCAGTAAAGAATTTGGTGAGAATATATTGGATTTTGAAGAATTTTAAAGAATTTTGAGTAATTTTAAGAGATATAATGAGACTTCATGGGTTTTTGAATAATTTAAAATAATTTTGAGAAATATCAATTGATTTTGCAAAATTTAAAGTAATTTCATAGAATTTTAAGTAGTTTTATGGGATTTAATGATATTTTCAAAGATTCTTAGTAATTTTAAGCGACTTTAAGATATTTTGGGAGATTCTAAGTAATTTTATAGATATTTATTTCCAGTAAAGAATTTGGTGAGAATATATTGGATTTTGAAGAATTTTAAAGAATTTTGAGTAATTTTAAGAGATATAATGAGACTTCATGGGTTTTTGAATAATTTTAAATAATTTTGAGACATATCAATTGATTTTGCGAAATTTAAAGTAATTTCATAAGATTTCATTGAATTTTAAATAGTTTTTTTAGTTATAACGATAGATTGTTGAATTTTAAGGACTTTTATGAATCAACAAGAAATATCGAAGATTTTATGGGGTTTTGACTTATGTACATTTATTTACAGAAATTTTTAAGAATTTGGTGAAATTATAACAGATTTTCAAGAATTTTGAATAATTTAACGAAACTTCATGGAATTTTTAGTAATTTAAAAAAAAATCAGTTGATTTTGCGAAATTTAAAGGAATTTCACATGATTTTATAGGATTTTAAGTAGTTTTCAGAGTTTTAACGATTGATTGTGGAATTTTAAGGAATTTTATGGATCAACAAGGAATATCATAGATTTTATGGGATTTTGATATTTATGGACATTTATTTCTATAAATTTTAAAGGATTTGGTGAGATTATATTGGATTTCCAAGATTTTCCAATAATTTAACGAAATTTCATGGAATTTTGTGTAATTTTAAGAGATATAATGAGATTTCATGGAATTTTTAGTAATTTAACAAAAAATCAGTTGATTTTGCGAAATCTAAAGGAATTTCACATGATTTTATAGGATTTTAAGTAGTTTTCAGAGTTTTAACGATTGATTGTGGAATTTTAAGGAATTTTATAGATCAATAAGGAATATCATAGATTTTATGGTATTTTGATATTTATGGACATTTATTTCCATAAATTTTAAAGGATTTGGTGAGATTATATTGGATTTCCAAGATTTTCCAATAATTTAACGAAATTTCATGGAATTTTGTGTAATTTTAAGAGATATAATGAGATTTCATGGGATGTTGAGTAATTTTAAGAAATATAAATTGATTTTGCGAAATTTAAAGGAATTTCATAAGATTTCATAGGATTTTTATTAATTTTAAGGGTTCCATTGATAAATTGTGGAATTTTAAGGAAAATTTTAAGAACATAAAAGAATATTTAGGAATATCAAGTGATTTTACGAAATTTAAAGGAATTTCATCAGATTTTGAAGAATCTGAAATTTTAAAGGATTCTACAAAATTGCGTGAAATTTTAAATAATTTTTAGATATTGAACGATATTTCATAGAATATTAAGTTATTTTAATGACTTAAAGGGTTTTAAGGCACTTTCAAGATTTCATTGGATTTTCATGATTTTCCGAGGTTTCATGGGATTTTACGTAATTTTATGGGATTCCATGACATTTTCGGTGATTCTAAGTAATGGAATTTTACGTAATTTTATTGGATTTGATAATATTTTCGCAGATTCTAAGTAATTTTAAGGGACTTTAAGATATTTTGTGAGATATGAAGTAATTTTATGCACATTTATTTCCATAAATTTTAAAGGATTTTGTGAGTTTATATTGTATTTCCAAAAATTTTCAATAATTTAACGAAATTTCATGGAATTTTGTGTAATTTTAAGTAATTTTAAGGATTATAGCGATAGGTTGTGGAATTTTAAGGAATTTTACTGAACAACAAGGAATATCAAAGATTATATGGGATTTTCACATTTATGAATATTTATTTCCAAAAATTTTAAAGGATTTGGTGAGATTACAATGGATTTTCAAGAATTTGATTGAATTTAATAAAGTTGCATGGAATTTTGAGTATTTTTAAGAGATATAACGAGACTTCATGGAATTTTGAGTAATTTTAAGTAATTTTGAGAAATATCAATTGATTTTGCAAAATTTAGTGGAATTTCATAAAATTTCATAGGATTTTAAGTAGTTTTAAGA
>UCOH01012078.1:0-26038 GCA_900474275.1 Synergus japonicus
CAGTCCACCAGACAAGGAAGCTGGGATTCGAGGCCGTAGCTTAAATTCACAAGCCGGTAGGCAGTTTTAAAAATATCTATTTTAAATTTATAATGAATAAATTGTAATCAAAATTTAGAGATTTTGATTGAATGGGAAAAATATTCACTTTTCTTACATGAATATTTGTTTTCATCGAGTTGACGCTATTATTATATTATATATTATATATTATATTGACGCTATACACTATTAGTGTATAGTAACAAAATAAGAATTTTAATCATAAGAATTTTATTATAATTATTATTTCTTCCTGAATTGGAGTTACTTAATTTCTTACAAATTAAATATTATCAAACAGTATACTAAATTCATATTATTATTAAGCCTTCTCGTTTTCCAACAATTTATAAAACAGTTCTTCGAATTTTTTTCCTCCTTTTACTATATTATTCAATTATTCATATTAAACTTTTGAGGATTTGTTTTTCTTAGTTTTATTGATAAATCTTCATAAATTTAATATGAATAATTAAATAATATTCTAAGAGAAGGAAAAAATTTGGAGAACTGTTTTTAAATTTTCGCGGGCAGGGGTGCGGGTTGAGAAGGGGGAATGTTTCCTTCGGTACAACTGAAGATGGCTCTGTTGGCGCATCGAATAACTGGCCAAAAAAATACATGGGAGTCGGAGTACCGTGACTCCAATTTCCTATGATGTTGAGGATGAAGGTTGTGCAGCTTGAAATTTGAATTTGGAATTGGCGTCCTAGACAATTCTTCTTGGCACTCAGAATCTCAGTCCCTTCTCAATCTCCACTCCTCGCTCATCCAGAACCTCATATTTCAGAGTTAAAGGCTAGCATTGAACTATTTAAACTACAATTAAAAAGAGGGTGGGAATAACTAAGTAAGTATATGTATTTATTTAACTGGGAGGGATGTAATATATTCAAGCGAGGACTTCATATAATTACGATCGAACTTCACTTTAGGTAAGTTCATTTGATCGTTTAATTATATTCCGTTCTTGCTCTTCTATATTACACTGTAGTTGTTTAGAATTGTCTATTGTTTGTTAGTTAAGCTTATTATATAGTAAAACTAACAAAAGAAGCAATAATATAAATATAATTAATTAAGGCGTATCTTGTTTTTTTTTATCAAAATCACTGAGAACAACTCTTACAAAATCACGGCACTCTGAGATGATATAACGGTTATAAAACTTAGCAAAAATCTGTGATTGTTCTGACCAACCTGCAATACGCCTTATTGTATCAAAATCCATACGTGTTAAATGTGCAGAAAAAATTGTCACATCAACTCCACTATTTTTTAAACATTCTTTCACCTATCTACTAAGGGTTTGTGTACTGGCTGCATGGATTGGTTTTGTAAAATTAACAAACAATTGATCACAGTCCTTTCTTAAGAGTTTAGTTCTATCTATATAGGCTAATATCGCAGATACCACACATAAACTAGGCTTACCCTTAAAGATTGGTAATTGTAACCTTGGCTGGTATCTACCAGGGCCAGATGTCTTTAAAATGTCAGGTACTCTAATTTCTAAACCATTTGAAACTTTCTTAATATTAGATAGCCTAATCTTTGACAAAGTCTGAGCTCTCTGAACAGTACTTAAAGCTAAAAGCATCACTGTTTTACAGGTTAAATCTTTGAGAAATGAAGTATCACGAAGTAGTATAAGGAGACCAATCTCCTATGGTAGCTTATACGCAAAGTGGTCTCACTTTTGGGGGTCAGAGAAGCAGGGTTGTCGATTGTCCACTGATGACAGCGCCAACTTTTTGCTATAGTAGCAGACGACAGACAAAATTATTGTTGTCTGTTACTATGGCAAACAGTTGGCGCTGTCATCGGTGGACAATAAAGAACCCTGCTTCTCTGACTCCCAAAAGTGAGGCCACTTTCAATACATGAGGATTGGTCTCCTTATACTACTTCTTGTGAAGTATCTAGCTTCTCTAAATAGTTTAAAACAATAGAAACATTCCAAGTTGACGTATATTTAGGCCTGGAAGGTCTTAATTTAAAAACTCCTTTCATAAATCTAATAATACTAGCGTGCTCACGACTTTGTCCTCTGAGATTAAGGAGATTGCACTTCTGTAGGAGTTTAACGTGCCGTAAGAGACCCCTAATTTAAAACGATTTGTTAAAAAACATAAAAAGAAAGCAGGCTGAGTATCTTAAAAAGTCAATTCCCTTATTTTGGACAAATTCACTCCAAAATCTTAAAGTACTTGCGTATTGCTTTATGGTTGATTTACTTAGAGATGCTAAGACTATATCTAAAGCCTCAGTAGGAATTTTTTCATCTGGAAAGAATTCCGGATAATCTGCACGCAATCAAACTTAAGTGATCCGATCTTGGGTGGAAAAAGGACCTACAAGGAGATAAAAGTAAATTTGGATTAGCCTTAAGAAATAAAGGGTCCTGAGAATTGCAGAAAACGGAGGGAACGCGTAAAAATACCATTTTTGCCATGAGATTGTGAACGCGTCAATATAAATGGCTTTGTTGTCCGGTTTCCAGGAAATAAATTTTTTGCATTTAGCATTGACTTGAAAAGCAAAAAGATCAATATCAGGCCAAATCTTCCTAGCTAATTTGCTGAATCTATCAACCCTAATGCCACCCATTTTATTCCCTTTAAAGGCTGAGTTTTTTCTGAGGGTTCGGTAAAATCGATACATTGTGAATCTGAACTCATGAGTACCCAGTGTGAGAAAAAAAATTATTCCAGAATTTTTCCACCCTCAGAAACTACCCCCAAATCGAAAAACCACCCCAATCGCTTGAAAATATTTTAATTTCATTTCCCATCGTTTAATTCTGGCAGAAATTGATAAATAGTCATTCCAGAACATGTACTGAGATTCTGAAGAACTTAAGGATCATTTCATTACTCAGTTGAGAAAAATTCACCCCTTACTGCATAAAATGTTATCATCTCATTTTTTGTCATTTTATCTTCATCTGAATCGGAGTGTGAGATTTCTGGAGTACATAAGTATATTCTGAAGGATTCACGGACAGTTTGAACCCTTATAAATAACCCCTCAGTTAGTGTAAGTTCACATCAATGAATAAAATGTTATAATTCCATTTTCTATTATTGTATACTGATCTGAATCGAAGAATTGATGTTCCAGAAAAATATGTATATTCTAAAGAACCGTCGGTTCACTTCAACCCTCGTAAACTACCCTCACGTGAAAAAAGCACCCCGATTCGTGAGAAGCAAGGGAACTAACGTTCAAATTTTGTTGTTTCGAAAATGTACATGAACTGAACATCAATGAGAGTGCATTTTCGGACGTATTACCACACCTAGGGTTAGTTTTTGATTCGAATATTGATATTCATATTATGTATATGTTTCCAAAAATATATATGAACTGAACATCAATGAAAGTGCATTTTTGGGCTTATCATCATTGCTACGCGTGGCTTTTGATGTTTTACCATTGTTAGGGGTAGTTTTCAATTTGGATATGTTTGTCACAATGTTTTCGTGTGTTTCCAAGAAAAAATATATATACTGAACATCAATAAAAGTACATTTTCAGGTGCATCACCACAACTAGGGGTGGTTTTTTCATGTTCTATAACTGTTAAGGATAGTTTTTGATTCGGATATTGATGATTTATATTTTTTATATGTTTCCAAAAATATATATGAATTGAACTACAATGAAAGTGCATTCTTGGACGTATCATCACTGCTAGGGGTGGTTTTCGATTTTTATTTACTGTTAGGGGTAGTTTTTGGTCCGCACTTTTTTGCTACAAATTTTTTATGTGATTTCAAAGCATACACATGAAATTGCGACCCAGAAAAAAATTTTTCCTGGAATTTATGCTTATTTCTAATTTTGTCGCAATTTTCGCACTTTTTGTCGGGGTGTAAAACTGAAGGGGTGCAACCCTCGAGTTTGCCAAATTTTTAATGATTGGATGCATCCTTCATCTTTAAAATGAGACCTTAACAAAGACGATACGTTCATTTTTATGGGAGTTACAATTTTTCAAAGTAGGTGGGACATATGTGTTCCACTGGCCGTTAAAGAGTTAATATAAGACAGAGTCGTGGTATTGTCAATACGAATTAAGATTTGAGCATCCTTTACATCTTCAGCTGAAGATTCTAAGGCTAATTTAACGGTTAAGAGTTCTAAATAACTTATGTGAATTTTTTGTTCAGCTATCGACCAAAAACCAAATATCTTTCTCCTACCATCAGTAGCCCCCCAACTAGTAATTGAAGCATAAGTATAGATGGTCATAGCGTAGGAACCATCTTTAATTAAATGAAAACTGTTTAGGATATTATTTTTCCATCACAATAACTCCTGTTTAATGGAGTCTGGTATCTCCATGATACCAGACTCCATTAAACTTTTTTTATTTATTAAACTTTTTCCATTAAACCATTCTTCTTTTTCTAACAACTTAGTGTACAGCCAACCATACTCCACTCCTGGACAACATGAAACTAGCTTACCAATCAGCTGTGCAAACTCTCTGATTGTATAGGTTTTCATTACTAAAAATTTTTTAACCAATTCAAAGATGTTAACTCGTTTTTCCTGGGGAAGCTCAATCGCATATTTATGGGTATCAATAATAAAACCTAAGAATTTACCTCTTTTGGATGGCATTAGATTTGATTTTTTGTAATTTATCAAAAAACCTAGTTCCTGTAGAAGTTTGATGGTCTCAATGACATTTCTTATACATTTATCCCGACTTTCTTCAATACATAAAATGTCATCCAGATATATCACTGAAGAAAAACCTGAGTCTCTTAAAGATCCAACAACAATCTTCATTATTTTTGTGAAAACAAAGGGTGCAGTACATAAGCCGAATGTCAGGCAGACAAATTCATACAAGGAATTATTAAACCTGAATCTGAGATACTTTCTGCTTTCCTTATGAACTGGGATGGTAAGATAGGCATCTTCCAAATTTAAAGAACACAGAAAATAGTCTGGAAAAATTAAATATACAGCAGTTCTTAGATCTTCAAGTTTAAAATGTTGAGTGACAACAAAGTTATTAAACCGTTTTAAATTTAGAATAAATCTATGCGATCCATTAGGTTTTTTAACCAAAAAATATGGAGACAAAAACTGACCCTCACAGTCTTCGCAAGGAACTATGATCCCCTTTTCTATAAGTTCATCAATGGCCAACTGAAGGTGCGGAAAATCTTTTTTGCCTATTTTACTATGGTAAAATTTGATATTATTCCAATTGTGAATCTCTTTGCTAACTGGAATTTTATACCCTGATATACAACTAAGAACAAATCTGTCATTCGTGATCCTAGACCATTTTTAATAAATATGATTTACTCTACCCTCTCTAAGACTTACATTAATTAGGTCTTCGTCTCCTGAACCTGCGTGGGCCGCTAACGATAAGGAACTTGAGCTCTGGGATTCACAAACTGATGTTTGTTTCTGAAAAACACCCATTGTCTCTGACGTCATCCGAGAGGTGTATACCCCATCTGACCGGTCTGTGGACGTCTCGTAAATGGGGTCCTGGAGTTTAAATTAGTCTTTATTGGAGTCTGAGGGTTGTTCTTACTAGTTTGTTGAACCTTTACATTTTCTCCTGGTATCGCAGAGATGAGTAAGAAGGCTTTCCAATTCCAAGCCTTCATTCTTGTTGTCTTAGATTAACGTAATGATTGAGTCAACTAGAGAAAAGGCTGAGTCTGCCAGTTTCTGTACCTCGAACATATGTGAATCTCTTGAAACTGCATTCTCTTTCATAGTCACAGAAATCTGAGAATTTAGCTTAGGGGCTTCAAATTCTTTTAGGCACGCATATCTCTTTATGAGAGAATCAAATTCTTCCTTCTTAATACCTTCTTTGCAATAGAACTCCCATCTCTGGTCCCTCGATCTAGCGTCCACACTAAGCCTGACCAGATTGGCGTTTTCCTTATTCTTGCGTAATTTTCCACTTTATCACCGATCTTCTTAAGTTTCTTTAAAAGTTTACCTAAATCTGGCTCTACCTCGTCAGATTTTTTCTTGGATTTTCCCATTCCTCACACAAAAAATATAATTCAGTCTCTGAACACGTGCTTCACCTAGCGCACACGAAAGAAAAGTGAGGTTCTGGATGAGCGAGGAGTGGGGTGTGGCGTTGAGCGCCTTTTTTGAACTCTGAATACGTGTGCTGCCTGGCGGACAGAAAGGATACTACAGTGTAATATAGAAGAGCGAGGACGGAATATAATTACAACCGTTTGACACTCTGTTTAGTCTGCATTGCAGTTTCAAATTCGTACACTTTGAAATTAACGTTGGTTGGACAAATCGTGATTTGGAGTAATCATGTTTTGGTGAAATCAATCCCTACCAAATATTTCGGTAGAGTATCGATTTCTAAATACTCGCTTTTTCTAAAGCGTGAATTCACCAACAGGCAGTTATATGCAGACTAGTCTTGAGAGAGAGAATTTGTAAGAGAGGTAAACAAATAGTGGAAAACTAACAACTGCCTATAATTATGGCGGATTTTTGCAAAGATAACATACAGATGGCGCTGAGAAAAGATAAATACGGAATTTAATTTAATTTAATTTTAATTTGTCAAAGGAAATAGATATTTGTGTAGAAAAATCATCAGACAATGATAAAGGCTAACTAGTTCGAAACAGCCCTATGCATCACCCCCACTCTTTCTGTTAATTTAGCATCCGGAGGAATATCGTAGTTCAAATAAATCCAATAGATGGCGCTCCGATCAGGTAGTTCGGTTTTTGAATTGTATGTATAGGAAAATTACTAAAATTCATTAATAACTTGATACTCTTTGTAAATATAAAAGAAAGAACATAGTTTTTAGTAACAATAAGAGCAGCTACAATTAATAATGTAAAATAATTCATGAAAACGTTTAATTTAATATTCGAAAAATTAAATGTAAATATGAGTATTTTGAAAACAGTTTGAATAGTTTGAATTATATTCATAGTTTTCTATTGTTTATTTTACTAATATAAAGCGCTCCAGTTTTATAGAATTATATGTACAGACCGAAAAAATATTTTTAAGATTTTTAATTCTTCGTTTTATGCAAAAAATATCGAAACGAAAAATTTTTTCGCTCTGTACGCAGTTTTATATTTGAAAAAAGATTAGTACTACAGAGCAAAAAAATATTTATCTATAATTTTCGTTGAGTAAAATGGAAAATGTAATTTTGAGCTAAACATTTGGGTCCAACGCCCTTAAATTATAAACATATAATTTTCAGGTCGAGTATAAAAGTCCTAAATTGAGAAAAGGAGCTCTTCCTAAAAAGTTTCCCAATTGTCCGCAGTACTTGTCGGCTTACGATAAAAAGCGTAAATCTTCTAAGAAAAGAGAGTATAAACCGAATAAGTCTTCTAGTACTGCAAAAGACAATAAAGACGATACGAAGACAGACATCATACTAGAAAACCAATCTTTTGCTGATAATTATGTTAAGGGTGCTGAAAATAAAGAGTCAAATGATGATCCTCTAGTTGAAGTTCCTTTTTTGGTACATGAGAATTCTGAAATTTTTAAAATAGCTAAACATCACGAAAGTCCTGAAATAATTAAAAATCCTGCAAGTAATTTATTTGAAAACATTTTTAATGACGCAGCAAGTGTTAAATTCTCTGTTTCATGGGCAAGGCACATAATTAATTATGAAGGAACTAAAATGGTTCAGTTTTCACAATTCACAGGAAAGTTAGTAGATGGAAACATTGAACCAGTTTCAGAAAAGCAAGTGGTGATTAAAGATAATTTAACTCTATGGATAGCTATTTTTGGAAAATCCATTAAACTGAAAGAACTAGGAATAGAGAAGAATGTCAGATCTGCAGACAGTTTAAAAAACATGATAGAAATTGTTAATAAATGGGAAACCTATAAAGGATGTGCAAAACCAGGATAGAATGAGAGTTATGAAAGCTCAGAAACTCTTAGAGACAAAGAAGGCTTTCCTAGACACACTCCCTAAATTTGAAACAGTAAGAACTCACTGTTTCACAGTAAAATTTCACTGTTTCCGCCATTCTCTAGGTTTCCACTGTGAATCCAGTAAAAAGTAATTATATATGCCAGTAAGTTTTAATGTTTTACCAGTAAGATAAATTCAACTGGATAAACCAGTATTTTTTTACTGTAAGTTCCAGTAGATTTGTATTGAAGTATCCAGTAAATCTTTACTGGCAATCAGTAATTTGCCACTGAAATTCCAGTAAGCATTTAAAAATCCCCCCCCCCCTTCTACCTCTACAAAATTCTAAAGATATTTAGAAAAAAGGATTTTTAAAAAACTATTCAATATTTCATACAGAAAAGAAACATTTTATTTCTGGTAATACATAAATATATATAAAAAAGTGCGAATTATAATTATTATAATTATTATAATTATTGCGAATTATAATTATTTATGACATAATTTCGTCACTTTCATGACGATGCATCGTTATCGCCGTCCGGTGATGGCTTCTTGAAATTGGAGACCATCACATGAAGCGACGATACCGAGCTCGTAGGCTTGTTTGAAATTTTGTAAACATATGTGCCTAAAAAATTGAAAAAATTTTTTAGAGATGGAGGGTAGTGCACCTGCACAACATGATATAATTTGTACAACAAATCAAATGCCGCCAATGGTATCTTTAAAAAATCAGGTGGCATTATGAACCACCCATCTCCTTGGATAAAACATGAGGTCTTCTCTTGGCCCTTCACCCACAGCATGTAGGGCTGGATCGGGTTCTTCGATGAATTTTTAAATTCGTTACCCTTTAATGGAATGTTTGAACCCTCCTGAAAAAAATCATAACTTATTGATTCAGTACTTACAGGTAGTATTTTAAATAATAGTATTATATATTTTCAATAATAGTATCTTATATTTTAAATTGTAGTTATAAATTCAGTACTTACAGGTAGAATCATCACAAGTTCCGGATTCGGAATTTTAGTCTCCAAGATGGCAGTATTAGCTTGTGAATCATCTTCTGCAGAATCAGTCCTTCTACATTTTGCTTTTCTACCTTTCTGTACAGATTTGCCTTGCACAGGCAGCAAAGAACAAAGTAAAAGCAGTGCTAAAAGATTTTCATCCTTACTAATCTTTTGCATTTTCCTGAAAAGATCTAAATGATTTCGCGTTGCATAACCCAAAATATTTTGAGTATATGACAACGCAAACCGTGACAAGAAATTATTGCCACAATCAGGAAAACGCAACTGGAACTCGTGATAAATCTGTCAGAATAAAATAAACCTAATATAACGAGTTATAAACATATTTTTGCACAATTATGAGGTGTGGCTTCGAAATATTACCATTTCTCCTCTGTAATCGAGAAGTCTCGGATACTTTTCGAAAATATCAGAAATAGTGGGCTGACATTTCCTGATCCATTCTTTTCGATTAAGAAAAGTTTCTTGCAAACAACTCTGAATCGCGAGTTTGTTGGCATCTATCGGCATAGTGAACTGCATCCAAGAAATCTGTAAAAAGAAAGAACCTTACAATTGCTTCTTTTATAATTTAAGGCACTAGATTACTCAGAAGTACTCACAATAAAGACAACTCACGTAGTTGTCCACCAATTCTGGGTTCAGTTTTTACATTAACGTATATCTATATATCTACGATGTATATAGATATGTGTCACTATTTAAATTGACCCACAAATAGTAGACGACTTCGTCAGTTCCCCTCTCATTGAGTATTGTTGCTGTACCTTATTTAAATTGTATTGATAAATCAGGTAATTTTCAAATTTTCTTGAATCAAGACTCAGCTTTTCATTTAGCTGATCTATTGGGAGTTCAGTTGCCTTGGTTTCCTTGTCGATTGTAGATAGATTTTTTCTTTTCTGGGCTGCTTTTACATATTTTCTTTCCGAGGGTGGCAGATTTTTTTGCACATTCCATAAACGGAATTGGAGAAAACCAAGCTTAGTCTTGAGGTCATGTAGATATTCCTGGAAAAATTAAAAAATCATATTTAGTAAGATTTAACTTGCGCGTTGAGACTGATATGTAATATATTACATAATTAAATTAAAGTGAACTTACGTAACCAAGTTCTCCTCTTTCTTTCTCTTTCAAGAGTGGATACTCAGTGACAATCGCCTTTGCAAGAGCTTCAATACTTTCTTGTGGCGGGTACCTAAAATATATAAAATTGCATATAACGCATACCAGATATAAATAAGTATTTAAAGTTTATTTAAATAAATGAACTGTACTCACTTAGACTTCTGAGTAGTTGTCAATTCTGCCACTACCAAATGTATTAATGCTCTGCGGTCATTTTCCGAAATTGGACCACTTAACAAGTCGGATGTAGATCCTTTCCCTGTTGTTGGTGGTTCAAGAGAAAATCATGCAAGTTTCTAAATCTCTGTAAAAATAAAGAAAATTTTTTAAAATAATAAACAAAATCCTTTTAATTTACGTAAAAATTTATTTATTTGCATAAAACCAATGGTTAAGGTCACAATTATCACCGTGAATTTCTCCTTTGGCACTGCAGAATCCGTTAGTACCCTTAAGTCTGAAGTATGAGGAGAAGAATCCTGTATAAGCTGTTCCAATGCGGGTGTCAGTTCTTGATGGTTTTCATTATTGACATCTGTAGTATTTACACTTTTTATATTTTTTGCCATAGAAAGTGCTTCCTCTGGAGTTGGGATGACATTTAAAAGCATCTGAAATAGTAATAAAAATTAAATACTGTATATGTATATTTTTGAAAGATTTTGTTATCAGACATACTTTTTAGTTCTACAGCATACTTACAACTAATTTGTTTTTTACTTCAGATATAAATTTAAGTATTCGTCTTTTACGTCCCAAAAGTAGTTTTAAGTCATCAAGATCTTTCTCTGTCAACTCCAAAAGAACATCTCCAGTAATATCTTGGCCTAATTAAATTTAAATTCGCAAGGAGGAAAAAAATATTTATAATAATTTGTTGTACTATTACTTAAATAAAAAAACAAAATATGAGGCATAAATACATAAGACAAACAAATAAACGCAAACACAGTTTACTAAACTAATTTCAAAATCCATTATTGATACTACAGCTAAAACATGCTGTTTTACCACCTGAAAATTACCCAGGGTGCTCCTTTATTATTACCATTTTATAGTAATATATGTCGCATGCTGATGTACAAGTTATCAGATACGCTGTCTGTCTACGGGCAAACTGGTTTGTAGTGGGCAAGAGATTTTATTGTGACAAACTTTAAAAGATCCATTTCAGATCCAAGTTATATACCAAAAGCATGAAGATCTGAATCAAAATGTGTAGTCAAAGCTGGACATGTTAAAATAAAACTTTTTCCCTCAAACACTAAAATTTCCATTATTTTAGCAAATTGATGGAGGTTGTCTTCTCTCATTACACCAGCTTCTAAACATACAAACAAGCCCAAGCGGAATTCTACGCCATTAACTCTTATGGACTTTGTTTTAAATACTTCATCTGTATCAATATATCCTAGATCGTAAAGAAATGAAACACTTGATGTTTCTTGCACCTGAACCACTGAGCCTCCTGCACAACTCTGTCAATAGTGACATCACCAGCACCCCACTTAGAACCTTGTGAACATTGACAAATTTTTATGAGAGTTTTGGCTGGGTTTTTGAAATTATGAACGTTTTGCGCCCTCTGCTTAATGGTACTGTGTTTTGCCTCAAAGCGAGCACAGAAATAACCAAGCATAGGTCCTGACCATAATATGCAGTCCGAATAATGCGTTAGGTGATGAATCTTATTAATTGGGTTTATATGTGGAAAGAGATTAACAAATAGCTCAAAGAAATCTTTTGTTAACTGATTCAGATAGGGCATAAGTAATCTAGTTAGCTTAGGAGCCATAACTATTTCCATAATCCGTAGCAATAATACAATAAGCTTCATATATTCATCATCAGCTGAAACTTTTCTTGATACCAAAAAAGGAAATGATCGAAGTAAAAGCCACATCTGAAAAGCTTTTCGATGGAGCTTGTAGCCGTTAGCTTTTAGAATACAAACACTTAAATTAGCAGATGGCTTGTGAGATCTATCTGCATAGCCATACTGGAAGGATGAAATCTTGCCATTAAAATAATCTACTGAAAATTTCTTATCCTCAATTATGTACTTGTGTAAAATTAATTTTACTGTCATTGGCGCAACACCGCCACAACACAAAATATCGTGCATTACATCAAAATTTTTATTTTTTGAAATATGAAAATACTGTGATTTATGCAAACAACAGTCGCCTCTCATTACAGTTTCTTTCTTCGCTGACTCAGAAAATCGATGTCCTTTCAAATATTGCAAACATCGATTATAAACTGCTTCAGACCTCTCCTCTCTTTTTTCCAAAACTCCATTTAATAAATCGTTTCGAAAAAAAAACTTTTTTGCCGAAGGTCCTAAGAGATTAAGTACCTCATGCACGGCCGAAGTATCTCCACAAAATGAAATTAAAGTAGCTCGTAATGAGAAAGTATTATTAGAATCACCAAGAGATATTTGAACACCATCATCCTTTTCCAATTCTTTTAAATCTTTCAAAAACGGCCCCAAAATTTTTTCGAAACCATATTTCTTTGTATCTGTATAACTACACAGCGTTAAAACGTGAATACTCCCTAATTCAGAATTTACATGTGATGGAATATTTTGTATTGTATAATAGAAAGCTCCTAACTTATGAATGCCAACTTTAGATCCCAATGTATTAACTATTTCCAATTCATCATAATAATATTCCATCAGGTGATGGTTTCTCTCATAGGATAGCTTCACGCACTTCTTTGTTTGATAATACTAACTTTAAAGTATCTATAATAGATACATATTGAAAACTTTCCAAAACTAACGTAGGTACGTACGTGCCACTACTGCTATCTAGTTTGTTGTCTGTTCTGTAACCTAGAGGTATTTCTTTAGGTTCAATGTAGTTAAAATATACTTTTAGTGCATTTATTTGCTGTTCCTGGGTGTTAATTCCGTCAAATGGATTGTCAAAATCAAACAGTTTTAACAGATTTTTTGCTTCTGGATCATTGGATTGTCCCGAGGATTTCAAATATTTTTCTACATTGGCCTTCAGATATTGAGTAGTGCTCAGTAGAAGGTCCTCACATTCATCTATTACTTTGCTTACTAAACTGCTTGTTGCAGATCCATTACTCAATAGCCTACCAATCATTCGCACTACATAAGATTTAAAATTAAAATCATTTTCTAATATATCATCATTTTTTATTCTATCCTGATCGCTATCACTATAGTTATTCGCTTGCGTTATATCGTTTGGTACATCATATTCCATATTTTCAGGAACATTGTCAGCATTTTGTGGTAAAATATTTACATTGTGGGAAACATTTCTTACCGCACTGTTATTCGTATGTTTCAAATGAAATGTTCTTAAATGTTTTCTTAAGTTAAAAAAGTATTTAAATTGACGACGACAACCTCCAAAACCACTGTCTTTGACACCCTTTTTTATAGAAAGCCCATTATGCCTTTGGTAATGTTTCAATAAGTTATCTGGCCCATTACAAATAGCTTGGTGACATATTTGACAATTCAATTGATCCCTGATTTCTATTGATTTCAGTATGCATGGTAATAGTTTAACAGGTTTCTGCAGCTATCACATGGAACAAAAAAAAATCGTTATTCACCTGAACATTATTAACTTTTTTTGTTATGATACTGTCAGGGTATCTATATATAGTGATCAGGGAATTGGAAATTCCCGGGTTTTACTCTGTTTTCTCCCGGTCTTTTCCAGTCTTTTCTTGGTCAAATTTTTTTCCTTCGACTATTAAAAAAAAAATTTTGTTTGAATTTGATAACCTAGAGGTAGAATAAAAAGAAGATAAAGTAGAAAAAATACTATTTTTCAATAAAGTACAAGAAATTCACGGTCTTAAATGAAATCTCTAAATTTCACGACAAAATTTTGATAATCTCTTAAAATTCCATGAAATTCTTTCAAATTTGTTAATATTTCATGAAATTCCTTAGTTTCACTAATTCTTTTTAAACTCCTCAGAATCATTTAAAATCCTTTAAATTTTACGAAAAACTTCACAATAATTTTTAAATTCCTAAAAATCTCTTAAAACCTTATAACGGTGCTAAATGAAATTTCTAGGTTATTCCCGGTTTTTTCACGTTCAAATAAAATTGTCGGGTTTTTCCCGGCCGCCTAATAGACACCCTGCCTACAAAATTTGAAAGCACGAGAAAGCAGGAGACAAAAACATTTGCTGACAAGTTAAGGAATACTTAATAAACTATTTAAAATTACAAGCAACTTACATTCAAAAACAGCAGCAACTTCTTTACTGTTAGTAATTTGTTCGATTTTTTTGGACACTTCCTCCTTCGTCCACGAATAAACATTTAAATCTCCTTCAGAGAAATTCATTTGAAATCATAGAAACATAATAAACATATTATAAACAAAAATATGTAAAATAAAATATTCAACTAGCATAACCATAAAATCTGAAATGTAAACACAATTACTGACAGTTACAAATTTTATTAGGATGACTTACCTTTTTTATTTTAAAACTAGTATAAAAGAAAAATTAAATAATACTTACAGATCGTATCAGGTATTATAATAAACATATAAGATACACTATTTAAAAAACGTTGTGAGAGACGCTATATAAGAGATGCGATGCCGGGAATTGTTTGGACTCCATGAGTCACTTGCACAATTGGCACGATGCGCAACATATTTTCACTGTTTCTCCAGTACAAATTACTGTATTAGCAGTTATTTTTCTAAAAACTGTTTACTTCAATATTTTTTTACTAATTCCCAGTAAAATTCACTAACCGATCAGTAAAGTTTATTGTTTTACCAGTTATCACAAACTGCACTGTTTCAATCAGTAGGATTTTTACTGTTTCAAATTTAGGAAGCAAGCAGTGTCATCAGAATCTGGAAAAGACAAAAAAATGTGCACAGATTGTTGTGTCTCAGAAACATTGTCAAGGAAAAGACGAATGGCAGTCTGAAATCTGTCCTTCTGCACAATGGAAACTCTTTTGCACCTATTTCAATAGCTCATTCAACAACGTTGAAGGAAACGTACGAACACCAATGGAAAGCCTGTGGCGATCTTAAAATTGCAACTCTGATTCTGAGACAACAATCAGGCTTTACAAAAAATCCCTGATTCTTATGTCTCTGGGATAGTAGGGACAGAAAGAATCACTATGTACGAAAAGAGTGGCCAAGAAGAACAGAATTCCGTTCAGGGGACAAAAACATCATCCGCGAACCTTTAGTAGATCCATCAAACATTTTGCTTCCACTCCTTCATCAAACTTGGTCCCATGAAGTAGTTCGTCAAAGCTCTGGACATAGATGGTGACTGTTTCGGATACTTAGGGCAGAAGTTTCCGGGCATAAGCGATACCAAACTAAAAAAAGGTACCTTTGATGGTCCGCAAATTCGCACTTTGTTCAGAGATGACAAATTTGTCACAAAAATGAATCTTGACGAAATCGATGCATGGATCAGTTTCCAAAAAGTCTCAGAGAATTTCTTAGGAAATCAGAAAAGTGATGATTACGAAAATTTAGTTCAAGATTTCTTGGAAAACTTCAAGAAGTTGGGTTGTTTGATGAATTTGAAATTACATTTTCTACACTCTCATCTCGATTACTTCCTAGAAAATCTCGGAGACTACAGTGAAGAAGAGGGTGAACGTTTTCATCAAGATATTAAGGAAATGGAATTTCGGTATTAAGGAAAGTGGGATGTAAACATGATGGCAAATTTTTGTTGGATGCTTAAGAGGGACACCGAGATGAAGACGCAAAAGAGAAAGAGAAATCCGTTACATAGATCTTTTGAGGACAAAAGCGTTCGCTACAAAAGAAGAAAAGTGTGAATTTTTGTAACAACACGAAAAGCTGTTTGCATCTTGGAATACCTTCATCTATATAAAGGTAATGCACGTCTGATTCGATATATGTGCCTGGACGTAAGTTTCAACAACTATGCTCATATCATTTGTGATCGGGGTGACAGGTTTGGGTTTAATTCTGAGACCGTATCCAGATAGAACGACCCTCAAAATCATAGAAATACTAATTATCGTCTTTCAAACGACTTGATTGACCTCAACTAGGCCTTCAAATCTCCTTGACCCTCGCGTGTTGCGGTCTAATGGACATCGAATTTAGACTCAGCGACCTTCAAAACGTATGAAAACTGTAGTCAAGTTGCACGAAGACACATTTTCGTATTTTTGCAATCGTCATTCGAACTATCAAGTTACTAAATTGAATTGTCCTAGAAATGACCTTTAGGATCATCATAAAAATAAAAATAAATATCTGGATGTAAAATTTCCCACTCTTTCAGAATTTGTAGTCAAAAATTAACTTTTTTCCACATTTTGAAAATTTGACCTTGAATTGACCTTGATGCACACAGGATGGAATCAAACGGATTCCAAATTCGGATCCAGCGTCCGTTAAAATCATAGAAATGATAGTCACCTTCTGTTAATCGATTTCTTTGCCGATTTGACCTTCAAATGCCCTTAAATTTGACGTGATGGAGCAAAACGGATTCCGGATTCGGAATCAGCACGTCAAAATACATACGAATATATAGGTCAGGTTTTTTGGTCTTTACCACTTTTTTTTTGTGTGCCTGTGTTATTAATGTTTAAATATTATTATTACTACTATTAATTATATAATATTATGAATCGATGTTTAAAATTGGTAACAATAATAATTGTTAATAAAATTAATTAATTAATTTAGTAAAATAAACAATAGAAAAATATGAATATAAAATTCAAACTGTTTTCAAAATACTCATATTTACATTTAATTTTTAGAATATTAAATTAAAAGTTTTCATGAATTATTTTACATTATTAATTGTAGCTGCTCTTATTGTTACTAAAAACTATGTTCTTCCTTTTATATTTACAAAGAGTATCAAGTTATTAATAAATTTTAGTAATATTCCTATACATACAATTCAAAAACCGGACTTTCTGATCGGAGCGCCATCTATTGGATTTATTTGAACTACGATACCCCTCCGGATGCTAAATTAACAACTACCACATACACATACACGAGAGATGCATAGGGCTGGTTCGAAATATTTATGTATATTTTTGATGTTATTTTTGTGTTACGTCAACGGAAGTGAATATTTCTTTTCAAAAACATAAAAAATTTATGAAATTCAACAAATTCCATATATTTGAGTTTATGTTTGGTTTTTCTCAACGGAAATGAATATTTTTCCTTACAAATCTTCCAATTTTTATGAGGACGAACTAATCTCAACTATTTCAGGTTATGATTGTATTTTCTGAACGGAAATGGTTATAGGCCTGAGCACAATCATGTACTATCCCGTGTCCCAGTATCCTAAGAATGGTTCTGTCCTTTTCTATCTAGCTATGATACCAAATGGCAGAATAAACTGTGGAACACAAGATAGTACATGATTGTGCGCAGGTCTTATTTTTAAGTAAAAATCATCCAATTTTTATGAGGACTAACTAATCTCAACCATTTTAGGTTATGTTTGTGTTTTCTCAACGGAAATGGATATTTCTCTACAAAAAACATCAAATATATATGATGTTCAACTAATTTCATATTTTTCAGGTTATGTTTGTGTTTTCTCAACGGAGATGGAAATTTTTACGTAAAGATCATCCTATTCAAAAATCATAATATTTTTTTACCTTGAAATATATTAAATTAGGTGAACTTCATAAATATTTGATATTTTTTGTAGAGAAATATCCATTTCCTTTGATAAAACAATAACATAACCTCAAATAATTGAGATTCGTTCGTCCTCATAAAAATTGGATCATTTTAATCTAAAAATATCCATTTGCGTTGAGAAAATAAAAACATAACCTCGAATAATTGAGATTAGTTACTCCTGTAACGCAGCTTGGCCCCTGACCGCGAGACTACGCCCTTCTTAAAATGCCTGGTTGAAATAAAATAGAAACCGGATATAAACCGAGTAAATACTCATTTGGAGTCTTATCCGGTTTGATACGTTTTTTAACCGAACTGCGATTTAAATTTGCGCGTTCTACTCGTGTCTACCTGGTTTCTATCCGGCGAATGTGATCAGAAATAAAATACTCACACAAAAAAGAAGTTTTAACCAGGATTCTACGAGGCCTCTATAAGAAAATTCGAAAATACGTTTTTATCCGGTACATACCCGGTCGCTTTTCAATTAGGGTGTTACCCGGACTTTATCAGTTTACTATACAGTACTTTGAATTGATGAGAATCGTTAAGAACAAAATCCATCTCTACCCGGTTTCCACCTGGTTCTTATCCAGTCACCGTACGATACGTAATATTTTTGAATTTTTGATTTATTTGTTTTTTCAGCTTTTATATTAGCAGACTTCATCAGAATTAAAGAAGCTTGGATACTGAAAAATAAAGAAGCCGACAAGAAAAAGTTGTAGGTTGTTGCCTTATCATTTGCAAAAATAAGAACCGAGTGTAGAAGAAATATAAAAATTAGGGTTTTAATTTCATAAAAAGAATTCTCTCATCAACTAATAATTAAATTTGACATATGGCAGTGCTATTTTAGATTAAAGCTTGGAAATAATTATTCAATATTTAAGTTATTCAAAAAACAGGTTAAAATCGTTAATTTTATACTTACAAAAATTTTTGAATAGATACAAATTGATTAACGAACGTAATCAATGTCTGGCCCAGATCTGGGACTGGACATCAATCCATACCATAAAAATGTTTAATTGTCAGTCAGCCAAATTTTTTTCAATTTTTGAGAAATTTATAAGGTATCTAAACTTATACAAAATATTATACAAAACTAACACTATCAAAGTAAATGCCTGTTTTTATTTACATCAATTTTTTTAATGCATCTTAGTAATAGAGGAAATACTAGAAGATATTTTTATAGACATGAGGCCTTTATTGAATAAGAATTGTTGTTATATATAATTAATATTATATAATTATATACTTAAGGTAGTTGTCTCGCGGCAAAAACACTCAAAAGTTTATGCTCAGATAGATGTTAAGATATCACATGTTCTCTCCTAACTATTGGTCACAAATTTTGACTGGGATTGTATAATCATATCGATGGGCCCTATAAGAAAGTACGTAACTCACAGTGACGGATAGAAACTAAGTAACTCACGCTGACAAATAGAATCTACGCAACTCGCAGCGACGGATAGAAAATACGCAACTCGCGGTAGCAGATAGAAACTAAGTCAGAAAATGCAATATTTTAGGAAACCGCGTTGAAAGTTTAAATAGTATTCACAATTCAAGGGTAATATTTTCAGAGATAATAAAGTATTTCTAGGGATCCTATAATAATATGATCAAAATGAAATATTACCTAAATTTTATGTTTAAAACAGTTTAGTGATGTTTTTTATGTAATATTGCAATAATGTGATTATAACCTCAAATTTTGTATTTTTTCCTAGTTTAATATTATTGTACTATAATATATATTTTGTACTATTTTTATTATTAGATAATATTATTATATTATTTAATATATAATCTTTTTTAATTATTGTGTGACATTGTTATTAACAAATTAATATTTTACTTTAGTAGAAGTATGTGTATAATATTGGTGGAAGATAAAATGTATAATTGAAATATATATATTAATATTAAATAAACAGAGACATAGTTTGAAGAAAACATTAATTTATTTTATAGGTATAATACTTGGAAAGTATTTTTAACACTACATTAATTACTTTCATTAAACAGGTATAATTGTTTTAGAATTATAAAACAGTGATATTTCTCACGCCTAAGGATGAGAAACAGTATCGTAATATTATAATCCTTAACATTATAACTGTAATATTCAAAATTTCTCCATCGTTAATATTGCAGAAATTTTTGTGTTCACAATAAATAATTAACAATAAGATTTAAAGTAGGGACGTAAAAGAATTATTAATTGTTTAGTAACAAGTGCTGTAACTTGCGAACAATTGGTTCTTTTATAAAACTTTTATAGAATAAAATAGGAAGATTAAATCATTGACACTACTTGCACTTACACTTATAGACAAAAAGACATGGTAGAAAATATAAATATACTCAACATCAATGTTGATTTTAATAATTTTATAGAATCTTTGTACTGTTCAACTTTTTCTTTTTAAGCGTGATAAATAATCTTTTATCTATTCCTTATTTTTAATAGATTTATTGTTTTTTGGTCGTTTTTGATTATATTCTTACTTTTTTTGGTGTTAACGCATTCCCTCGATGTTGATTCTATTTCGTTTTGCTCCAGAGTTTCCTTCTGTTCTTCAGAATTAGGTATGGTCTGCAGTGATTCGTAAAAATAATGATATTGTGATGGTTTTGCAGTACTTCGACATAGGTGCTTCAGGTCTTCAGGTTTTTGCCCAATTTTGTTTTGCAACAATTTCCTTCAGATCAAAAATCATATCTTGATCAATTTCTGTAACAATATATGGGGATTTCCCCTTTTTTGCACTTCTAATTATTACATACCATTGGTCAGGTGTAAAGATATCAAGATTTTTACTTCTGCGTTCAATTAAACTATGCACGGAATCTTTTTCATTTTGAGTATGGCCTCTTTCTAGAAATCTGTATGTAATTTTCACACCTTTTACTGAAGCATACACGTAAGCAGAGAAAACAAACCGATTTCTATTTTGGCCTGAACAGTTATCGGAAAAAACTTGAATTCGGTGATACATTGTTCTCTTTTCTTTTGAATGTAGTGAAGCAAGAAACTAGCTATTTCGTTAGAGCCACACTTTGCAAGATCTTCATTCCAAACATAACAATGACCTTTATGTCGACAAATATCGAACACTGAAAAATTGTATGCGGCTAATCTACGCTTATAATAAAATGCAGACGTTTATCCTTGCGGGACTTGTAGTACCTTTTGTAAATCGAAGCATGCTACAGAAACACCAATACTTTTAATTTTATTAGCATAAGCGACACCAATTTCTTTTAGTTCCCTTGATCTAGTTTTGTTTCTTAAATGAGTTAAATAACGATTTTCTATTTTGGATTTCTTGTCATCTTCACAATTTTTCCAAGAGTTGCACTCGTCGCACTGATCTTTTTTAGGTAAAAAGAAACTGATATTGAATTTAGTATTAAAATAATCACGATACTGTCTCTGAGTTGCTACTATTATTCCGAGATTATCTTTCTCTTGCATCCATTCCGTGTACATTTCATACATTCGTGCAGCGGATCCAATGCCATCAATATATTTCTTATTTGTGTCCTTTCTGGTGTAGTGTGATTCAACTCGTTGAAAAAGACTTATATGCTGGACAATGCTTTTTGCAGTTCTGTCAGAAATTTTACAAGTCCATCCATCACATATACTTAGGGTGTCGCAAAACATTGTTTGGCACACAACAATTTTTTCCCCATCAACTAGAAAATTATACTTTCTATATTCTTTTTTACATTTTTTTCCATTCTCATTTACTTTCAATATCCTTTCAGTATGTAAAGCAATAAAATCCCATTGTCTATTATGATTTCCTATCGCCCAAAAAGCTTGAAATTGCTTCCGACGATTAGACTCTGAAATTTTTGTTTGACAACGCGATCGGCAATTTTGATGGCAACCTTCACGCATTTCCCGCGAAGGAATTAGATTTTCTTTTGAGTTGATATATTCTTTTCCTGAATTTCTTGCATTATTTGCGACTACAACTTTCCAATTAGAACGGTTCACTAACCGTTTCTTCGTCAAAACTTTTCGAGGAACATTTCTTCGATTTCGTCTTCTTCTGTCAGCTTCATCTAATGAATTTTCGTTATTCGAAAACTGAAATGATGACGAAGTGGAAATCAAAATTTGTTGCAGATCTTCAATGTTACCGTTAATATCATGGGAAACTTCATTCGAAGACAATGGTAAAAAATCACAACTATTGTCAGCCTGTTCAATATCCATTGGAATTAAAGTTTCATTTTCATTGACTTTACATGCTTCTATTGAACCCTCTGATCTTTCACTTCCAAATACGTGTTGACCATGAAAATTAGTTCTTTCTAAAAATAACAAAAGATCATGTAGCAAAATAACAAAAGTAGTTAAGGGCAACTATGGCGCCCGCCGTCTAACCCCCACTCCTCGTCCCCGGGTACCCCCCACACCGCACTCTAGCGCCAGCCCCTCGCCCTCAAGGCAACTATGGCTCTGCTGGGTAAGAGTGTGAGATAGATAAGAGTCCCCCCACTCCTCGTCGCCGGCTACCTCGCACTGTGGGACCATCCCCTCGCCACCAAAGACAACTATGGCTCTGGTCCCAAACGTAGGATGACGTAATAGAAAGAGAGCGATAAAGAAAGAGAACAAGAGAGTGAAAAGCCCTTATGGCTGGTTTTCTTATTCTGAAAAAGTAGGGTAGGGTGAAGTGAAAAGAGGTTATATTTTGTTTAAACCTATGAAAATAGATTTATTCAAAGTTTTTCAAAAAAATTACATCTAATTAAAAACTACAATTATTGTTAAAAAATTAAAATTACCTTAAAATTAGCGATTATTAATATTCTTCCAAGCAGGAAGTTTCAATTTCTTAAAACTAGATGCTTTAAATTGTTAAGAATGAGAACGTGTATTTCAATCTTAAAACTAGAAACTAATAAGACACATACATTCAATTAAAATTAATGATTATTATTATTATCAAGTATGACATATCGTAGTAAACACAAACACTTTTCTTCCTTCGTACGAGCGATGCAGTATTATGAGCGAGCAAGAGCCATATATTTGAGGACACACATAAAGAGAAAAGGAGAAAATCTTAAATCTAATCATGGTATATTATTTTAAATATAAAGTAGCAAGTTGTGAAGAACAAGATATACACACACACATATTTGTGTAATATTCGGCTGGAAAAGCAAATGAAGATAATTCTTTTCCGGTCTACAAGTTTGCAAACCTGTCGAAACCTGTCCAAACCTGCATCCAGAGTAAACATACAGGTTTATACTTATTGATAAGCTTTACCCGCCAAAATCAACAATAACCTGACGAGAGGCATCTATTTCCAAGAGGTTATCATATTCCGAGAGATCTGGTGTAAGATCAAAAGCAAAAAGACAGTATCCTCCATAGTAAGCCTTTCTATCGATATCATTACCATCATTGAGAAAATGAATACCCCCTCCAGAGAAAAGAGTTTGATAAGCATTAACATAAAGTTTTTTTTGAGAAAAATCTGATTGCAGAGGTTTTGAGGGTATTTGAGTGCCATCGACATAAAGAGATAAGAAATTAATCTTGTAATTTTTAAAATTAAAGAGGTTATATTCTCTATTCCCATTGAAGGCTGTGTTATCGACAAATCCAATGATTATTGTTTTAGGTAGCTGTCCGAGAATAACATTGCCGAGAGTTTCACCGTGAATTCCACCGTGCAAAGTAAGCGCTTTGACTTCGACTCTTGTAATCGAGTATTTTGCAGTTCCCTGTGCAAGAGCTTTCGCATGCGCTAATAAAATACCAGGGCTTATTTTTGAACGACGTACGAGAAGAGTTGCTTCCAAAATGTGTAAAGTGCATAAACCTGTAGGGTCCATGAGACAGAAAGCATCTTTTGTACGTACAAGACGAAGTCGCATCTCGACACTGTTGACAAGAAATTTGTTTTGATTAAAAATGTCACAATGCATATGACCAATTAGATCTATTGTTTTGCCGGCCCAAAATAACTTCGACGGCTAGCGATTCCTGTATTTGCACTGACCAAATCTTCCATTTTTCCTGCGGTGTCTGCACACCAAAGAGATGATGTGAGATGACTGTTTTTTGCAGCAGGTCCATAATTGAGTAATGTTTCCAGGTATGCTCTGTACGCGTATGCATTGTTTGGAGGGGAAACAAGCTTTTGATTGAAATATACATCCACCTGATTGAACATCGAGTGAAGTAAATTCTTTTTAACACTTACACTTCGCAAAGCTTCCACATTTAAAGAAGTTTCTTCCGGTCCTACTAATTTCACACGTACACTGAGCATTGTATGGGCGAGATCAATGTATTCCTCGCCATGACCTGGGATGACAAATTCTATAGGAGAATCATCCGTTAGCGAAGATACAGGTTTGTAATGGACCCATTGTGAACTCTCAATAGAAGTTTGAGTAGGTGGAAGAGAAAAAAGATCTAATTCACTTTTTAAACATTCACCTGAATGAGAGTGTAAAAAAGAAATTTTTTGTTCTTTTTACTTATATACCCCCAAAAATGTCCAAAATTTTTCGATTTCTTTTTTATTTTCTTTTTAACTAGTTTTACGTTTTTTTGTGTTTTTTTAGATTTTACGTAGATTTTTCTTCTTCTTCTTCTTCTTCTTCTTCACAAACTCACTGGATGTCTTGTACATTTTCTCAGACAGAAAATAAGTAGTCAATTCTTCGATGAAAATATCCTTGCAGAGCTCGACCTTAGACGATAGATTTTTCAAATGTCTGACATGTTCGTCGATGCAGACCACAATATTCACGAGCCCTTCAAATGTAGATGATTGAAAAACAATGTTGGGTGTATACAGTTTTTCATTTTTCACCACCACAGCATCGTTATATGCTGATCCATCGTCGTCGTCGTCGTAGTTGTAGTTGGTTAATTCTCATTATTATTCTTCTTCTTCACAATTTGTTCAATTAGAATAGCTTTTGCGATATAAGAAGTTGTAAAAATCAGATTATAACGTCCAATTCTAAGCGTTAATGATCGAAAATCAGAGCTCATGACAATGCAACGCTCATCGTCAAAGTAGGAGGAAATCAAGTCAAATACTTGCTGAAATCTGGCCCACTCATCAATGTTGAAGGAGATTCCACGAGATTTATTATCCAAGAATCGTATCACCGTTTCAAATGGACCATGTGGTTGAAGTTCGAGACCAACGACTGCTTTTTTTGAACACGAATTGTTCAACTCGTACATGCTTGAAAGAATCAAGGATTGACGTGGTGACAGTTTTATTCTTTTCACTGATCCACTTTCGCATAATTGCGCAGATAACGATGATGATGATGATGATGATGATGACATCTCTGCAGGGTATGCACACTTCTTTGGGACAGATTTCACAATTGAAGGTTGATCCGCTACCACCACAGCGACTTCACTCTGCTGGTGCTCCTCAACACCTTCCACTTTTTCACTCTGAGACTCAGACACGTTATATCTATGAATTTTCTCAAATGTAACTGATTCTAAAGTGTCTCTCCCTAGCCCTTTTATAGGGATTCTATTGCTATTCGGAAGTACGTGTGACGTCATACATCTTCAACCAATGAAAACTCTTTTCCTCCCCCACCTCAACTTCACATAATCGCGATTTTCCTGTGTGTGTGTGTGTGTGTTAAGACTGTAGATTATATCTTACACGTATGCATTTTTAATACATATGCAAGATTCTTATGTAAAATTGTGGGTGTGAAACTAGTACTATTATCTGATTCGTTGGAAGTTTTCCGATTATGTTTCTCAAAATGTAATGTGACGTTGCAGATTTTATCTGTAACGTCAAAAGATATAGTTAGCTGGCACCGGAGACAATAGCTATTTTGACTCGCATAGTTATGAACATTAGCGACCAGAAAGAGAGCCAAACCACGAACTTTCGGAGCACTCTCGAAATCTATAACTTTATTTAATTGTCTTCGATTGTTATTTTTTTTTATATGTACTTCGAGCGATTTTGTAAACTGACGAGATTAAGGACGACTTACGGATATTGGAATCTAACTAGAAGGAAGGAAGGATGTTCATTTCGAATTCCGTCAGTACTCCCGCTAAGCGCTAGAGTTCGCCACATCTCGGACAGCGAATCTACCGTCTCAGGGACAATCACGATGTGCGGAGCCCTGTGCAT